>JAXQQM020064051.1:0-58323 GCA_034641835.2 Pinus albicaulis
CTCGTCGCTAGTTTTTTTCCAAGCTTTTGCTTAACTTTAGTCTTGTTCTGTACATTTCGGCTTTGCTTATCTCGATTCGTAGTTAAATTTAAATATATTAAGCTATTCATAGTGTCTTCCATCTCGAAAGCCACATTCGATGGTGAGGGCCGCATGATGAAATGTGTAGTTTAGTATTAGTTTCCTTTCTACAAAATTAGATATATTAAGTCAGCCATAGCGTCTTCTTCGCCTCCGAAAGCCACAATGGACCGATGGTGAGGGGTCGCATGATGAAATGTGTAGTTTAGTATTAGTTCCTTTTCCGCAAATTTAGATATATTAAATCATGTATGACATCTTCAGCAGCCCGAAAGCTTTGATCGATGGCAGGGATTGAATTATGTGTGTATGGTTTAGTATTAGTTTACTTTCTCGCAAATTAAATAATCGCTTACACAAGTTGTTTATGATTACTTCGTAAGTCATATGGTCTAATGATGAAGGGTCAGAAAATGAATTGATGTAATCTGATTTAGATTTATTTCATTGCAATTTTGAATTTCCATAAGTGTAGTTTCTTTTGTGTTCAGTTGGCAGCAAGAATAGTTTAGTTTTCATATTCACTAGTTTCTTGTTTTGATTCATTAGATTAACAGCACTTTCCATTTCAGTAGTTTATTTTCTTTTGTCATTTGTAATTTCAATTTGCTTTTAAAGTTTCGAGATTGGTAAATTATTAGGGAATACATCACTTCTGAATTAAATATAGTCCACTAACCTTGCTTTGCACTTTAGTGAATTCATTTACCTAGTACCACAACGTGTACAAAAGTTAAAATATCTGCACATGTAACACTTCATCGCCTACGAATTCCCTGATTGACAATTAAATGCTGCCAATTTAGAACACACTAAATTGACCAAACAACCTATCATTGAATTTGGATTCCGTTGATGATGCCAAATCTCGCACTTCAGGTCTAAGGCCCGTCGAAAGGATTCAACCATAAGAATAAAGAGAAAGGGAGAGATAGGGCAACCTTGTCTGAGACCTCGGGAAGATTGGAAGAAATTTGCTGGCCTGCCATTGATTAGGGGAGAGATACAGGGGTTTGAAATATAGGCATAGATGAAGGAAATGAAATCATTGTCAAAACCCATTTTTTGAAGAACAGAGATGAGAAAGGAATGTCTCACCCTATCAAAGGCATTAGCAAGGTTGAGCTTCAGGATGAAACCTTTTTCATCTCACATCATACTCGAGTGAATGGCTTCTTGAACAAGGAGAATGGAGTCTGAAATTTTTCTTTGAGAGATAAATTCCCCTTGATTTTCAGAGATGAGGTTGGGGAGATGGGTTTAAGGCGAGTGGCAAGGACTTTAGTGATGATTTTGTATGAGAAGTTTCATAGGGAGATAGGTCTGAACCTAGAAAAGGAGGAGGGGTGGTTTTCTTTGGGTATAAGGGCAAGGTAGGCTGAATTGGTAAAGCCCCCAATCTTATTCTTCCCTTGTGCCCACTGAATCATTTTGATTAAATCCTTTTTAATTAAGTTCCAATAGGTCCTATAAAAACTGATGGAGAAGCCATCCAGAACTGGAGACTTATCTGGATGCAAGACCATATAACATTATGAATTTCGGCCTCCTATATTTCTCTTTTAAGGATGCTATTTATCTCCTCCGTGATTAGCTTTGGCAAGTGACTTCAAAGGTCCGAATAATCCTCAGGCACAACTGGTTCAGTGCACAGGTTCTTATAGTGATTAAAGGCTGCATCCTTTATACATTCCTAAATCTAACTGAATTATTCCTTCATTATCTATGATGGATGAGATGTTATTCCTTATATTTCAAACCGTAGCTTGTTTGTGAAAGAAAGAAGTGTTTTTGTCACCTGCCTGGAGCCACATGTTTCTATATTTTATCCTCATTAAGGGATTTTTGAGGTCTAAAATGGTCCTCCTAAGGAAAATGTACAATCAAGATTCACTTTATGATGAACCAATCACAGTTTTGGGGGATGACATCATCCCCAATGTTTGAAGTGGCATTGCTTGAGTTAAAGGTACTTACTTTTACATTCTATATGGTGGATAAAAACTCATGGTTAACCATGATAGTGCTTTAAGTAATTTTAAAGTCATAAAGTAAAGTACAAATAATAAATTTCATTTCACACTTTTTGAATAAAATATTATTATTGTCATTTCATATTTTTTGAAAGAAACAACGCATATCCTTACATAGTCTTCATGTCTTTACACATTTTTCAATAAATATTATATTTGTGTATTTTCATATATTTATTTTTGAATTATATATTCATCTCATTTTATTTAATATTATAATTTCAAATTAATTATAATTTATTTTAACTTATTTAAACACAAAGGACAAATGCATTAGTTGTTCAATGATAATGCCATTTTATTGAAAAGCTAATTATTATTTTTAGTCACATCAAAACAATTTTTTTATTAATTTTATTTTGGTAGACCTTTTCAATTGAATTTAACCATGGTTACATGGATTGTGGTGAAAAAAGTAAAATGAAAATTCATAAATATTATTTTATTAGTTTAGCTATTATTTTATTATTTCCTTAGGAAGCTCATTTTAGACCTCAAAATTCCCCTAATGCCACTTCTCCTCTTATTTCCTATTGAATTTATACAAATTCCAATAAATATCTTTCTCTTGATCTAAATTTTCTTGGTTCACTCCATGTGTATCAGGTTCTAGCTTTGTCAGGTTCCTTGTAGTGAAGCTTGGACCAATCTTTAAGAGCCATATGAACATTCTTCAACTTTTTTTCCAATATGTGTGAATGAGACCCTTCGACATGCTGCTGCCAAGTATAATACACAATTTGTCTTGCATCAGGGATATCACTCCAGAGGGGATTGTATTTAAAAGGGAGGGGTCCGAGGGAGGGCTGGTCACCAAAGGAGAGGGTGACAGGGTAGTGGTCAGAGGCTGAGGAGGAGAGGATACAAGAGGAGGCTAAAGAGAAGTAAGAGAGGAGAGGTACAACTACTATGAATCAATCAAGCCATTCCATAATGTTTCCCATTCCAATTCTGCGATTAATCCAAGTGAATTTGCGGTTTTTTGGGATGACATCAACCAAATCGTGATCTTGGATGATGATTTCAAGCTGGTCTATAGATGGATCTGAGTTGAAGCTTCCACCTCTTATTTCATTAGCGTGCAAGAACAAGTTAAGATCCCCGCCAATGATGATATTCTGTTGTCCTCATTGTCTATATTTGTTTTCAATGTGCTCCAACAAGCTTCTTTATCCCTGTAATGATTAGGCCCATATATATTATATACAATGATCTCAATGTTCTCTTTAGTACTCAGAAGGTTTACTTTGATCCATTTTTTAGTTTTGACAACTCTATTTCTCCCATAAGTTCTGATTCCAAATGGTGGATATTCCTCGAGGCACCCCTAGATTCCATGTGAGTGCCTGTATAGTTCTTCATTCTGTTTATAATGTTTTCCATATCTTTTTCTCCTTGTTTAGTTTCTTGAAGGAGAATGATGTCTGGTTTTTCTTGATTCATAAGGTCTCTTAGAGTTGAGTTTTTTTAGGGGTGCCCTAAACCCCTGCAGTTCCAAGAGAGGGCTTTCATTATTTCAGGAATACAGGATGTGGACCTGACTTCCCTCCTTGCTCATTCTAACTTGCTTCTTTGTTATTTTTCCCTAGAATGAAGGATTCTATAGGGTGTTGAGTTCCAAGGGCTATATATTTTTGGGCTGCTTCATCTCTGTGATGTTTGAGGACTTCCTTCCAGGGCCAGATTTTTTAAGAATTTCCAAGGTAAACCCATGTTCTTTTGCTGTGTTTCTAGTGATCTGGGTAGAAAAAGGTTTTGAAGAAGAGGTGGGGGGACAAGATTTGGAAGGGGAGAGCTAAGGAGATGAAAGATGAGAGGTGATGGAGGGTTAGGAGGGTAATATTCATAGAGGGAAAGGGAGGAAAAAGGATTGGTGGAGGCAAGGGATGCGATGGAGGGAGGGTTAAGGGGGAGAGGGGTAAGAAGGTTGCAGAGGGGAAGGGAAGGGATTGGACAAGGAATTTTTTTTTTAATGGTTTCCCATTGGGTTTTCAATATCAATGATTTTGGAACATCTATTAGCAAAGTGACCGTATTCATGACATACCTTGCACTTGAATGTGATTTTCTCGTAGTCTAGCTGCTATATGTGGGTCCAGTTATTAACTTTAAGCTTGATCACTTCAGGAAGGTCTTTTCTAGATCCACTTCAACGCAGATCCTGGTACAAGATTGCATGTTGTCCTTCGGATCACTTCGGTCAATGAATTTTCATATTGCGTTTCCAATATCTCAAATAGAATCATTACCCCAATAGTGCAAGGGGAGATGAGGAAGGCAGACCTAAACTAGAACAACATTGGGCACGTCGATTTCAGGATCAAAGTCTGGAGTCCATTTGTTGAGGTAGAGCCCTCCGGTGTCCATGAATTATGGTCCATTCCTAAATATCAAATCCTTGTCTTCTTTAGTTTCAAATTGAAAAGTGAAATAGCCTCTACCACAGAATCTGATTGAAAATTTTCCAATGATCTTTTCTGCCTAGTTGCGCTCGACCCATTTTTGAACATTCTTCGGAGAGGGCTACAAGCCAGTGAACTACCCTATGAGACCCTTCTCAGCAAGGGAGAGAGCGTCCAAATTCGGGATAGCCAGAGGAAGGGATACTTCTTGAACGCCTTCAAGTTTCTTGATAAACTTTGAGATTGTTGGTCTAAGGCGAGGAGGATTTAATGAACTGATCAAAGTCGAAAAATCTTGGGCATGATCAAGCAGAGAGGCCACCTCCGGGATGGACTTTGGAGGGGCCATGCACACCAGAGCAGGCAACAACAGGGCAGGTTTGGGTCGACTTCAACTTTGCGACTGCGACACCTGCAGAGCGATTCAAATGAAGATTGTATTGATTGAATGAGCAGGAATGCAATGGTAAAACTGGTACATGAGAGGCTTTCAATTGGTGTGATGGGTCTGATTTGAAATTATTTATCCAAAATCATGTACTCATTATTAGATATCTCATCTTTGATATTACTCTAATCATGTTATTTTTGAAAGAAATGTGGTTTTTAAGGGACACTGTTTTGCTTATGGTCATTTGTTTATCTTCCTGGAACCTGCAAAAACTTAGTACTTTTTTTGCAATGAAATGTAAGATTATCAAAAGAGAGAGGTGATCAATCTCTCTATTTATGAAATTTACAAAAAAACTGAGAATTGGTACAAATAAAACAAATTCATGTAGGAAAATCAAATGAATTTTTACCTGTTTCGAAACTAGTGCCTTAGTTTACCTATCATGTCTTGTTGGAAATTTATTCATTCTTTTGTTGTCTCAAATGATGATGAAAAACATCTCACCTCGTAGATTTTGTCAAGATATTTCCAATGACATTTGTATCATGCCAAACAGATTCCCTATGAGAAATTTATTTTCGTTTGAAGTTTTAGCAAAACAGTGAAATTCAGGTGAATGGGTGCCACATGGCAGCACCAGGGAATGCCACATGGAAGCACTAGAAGGTGCCACGTGGCATACATGTTGTTGTGGATTTTGACTTGGCAGAGTGAAGTGGACTACAGACTAGACAAGGTGATGTGGCAGACAACTAGACGATGACTATGCAATATTGGCTAATGGTACGTTGCCACGTGGATGAATTGAATGTCGCCATGTGGCAGAAAAAGCCCAACAAACAAAATTAAAGATTATGGGAGAAGCTTCCAAGTGACTAATTGATATAGGGCACTTTTCAATCAATTTCATGCCACCAAAATATTTTATTTTTATTTGAACTCTCCTCTTGCCAAAAAAAAAGGATCTCACAACCAATTTTTTTCTATAAAAATTGTGAAAATATTGATGCCAAAACTCAAATTTTTTACTTTACTTTATTTCTTTTGTTGTAGGTTGAAAGCATGGAGATTTTTTTTTTAACTTTTCTCTCTAAAAATTCTGGACTGATTTATTTTCTTTGAGGATGAATTTTTAAATATGCGTTTTTTTTTTAATCCAGTCGTCATAAAAATTTCTAAGAAAATAACTACTTTTAAATCAACGATATCTCCCTCATCCATACTCCGATTCGACCGATTTTTTTTTGAATTTGGGTTATTTTTCACATAGAATTCATATATATATATTGCAAAAATATTCACCAAAATTTTCATATATGATCTGTAAACTCGCCGCAATAAATAAATAATTAAATCAATTGATCAGTCAATCAATATATATATATATATATATATATATATATATATAATTGTTGTAACAAATTATAAAGCAAATATATTTGACAATTATATATCAATTTTTTTTTTTTTTTTTTTTTTTTTTTTTTTTTTTTTTAGAATCAATGGTAAATTTAGATCCCTTAGTCATTTTTATTGATTTTTTTTTTTTAAATAACTTGGTTCAATTTTCTTTTCTGATCTTCCACATCGTAGGGAGCGCAAGAAGAGAGCATACTCAGAAGTTTTGTCAAATTTTTTATTCATTTGAAATTTGGATTTAAAGTAAGAAGTATTGATCTCAAACCTCAAATTTTAGCTTTCTAAACTAACTATTTCCAAGCTTGGGTTTATTTATGATTATGAAAATTGGTTAAAATTCAAAATGCATCAAAATGATTTATTTTTATTTTTTATTTTTTTATTTTTAATTTATTTTATAAATTTTTATAAATTATTTTGCTTTGGTTTGGATTTTAATTTTTTGAAACTAAAATTTTATCATTGTTGATTTTTATTGTATCCTATCTGATTTTAAAAGAAATAATTTTTTTTTTTAATAACCTATACTAAAAAAAATGATTTAATCTATCTTAAAAGTTTATTAGAAAAAAAAAAGGTTTTTATTTTTAATAATAATAATAATAACATTATTATTATTATTATTATTGATATGTATCAAAATGATTTCTAACTTAAATTTGAACTGTGCAGGAAAAATGAAAATTGAAATTGCCTAAAAATAAAATGGAATTACACAAAAACTTAATTTGAAAAATTTCATGAATTTGAAAGTAAAAAGGAAATTGAAAAACGAAATAGAATTCTAATTTAAAAACTTGAAATGAAACAACAAATTGAAAAAAAAAGGAATTCGAAATCAAAAGTTGATCCCTATGTATGCCTCATTGGCAACGACGCCAAAATGTAGAGGTAATTTAATTACTTAAATTCCTTTTAACAAATTATCAACCCGGGGGTCCGTGCACTTGCGAGGTACACGTGCACCATATGTGCTAGAGATCGATTTCCAATTTCAAAAGAAAAATCTTAATCTATTAAATGAAAAAAATGACAATTGATATAAAAATAAATCTATTCTAGAAAGCAGTAAATCACACCATACTTTTGGAATTAAACAAACTTAATCTATTGACAAGAAAGTAAATCTATGCTAATGACATGAAATGTAATCTAATTTAGGAAAGTCAGAAATCTAATCTATCATGCTTGCAAGAATTGAAAATCACACCACTCATGAAATGAAATCTATTCTAATGGTAATCAAGGAATTAATTCAAAACTATGAAATTCAAAACAATGCAATCTTAACTATACAAATGGAATGAAAGCAAAGTGAAACAATCAATCTTAACCTTCAAAAACACATAAATGAAATGATCATATGAAAACAATAAAACTTAATCTATGAAAGCACATAAATGAAATTTAAACTAGACATAAATAAATGAAAAGAATATGATACATCTCACATTCATTAGATGGCCAATCCAAATGACATGAGGATGGGAAGTTGTGAGGTTCCAAATGTAAACATAACCAAATCCAACTTCTTTATTCAAAACATGAGCATTTCTCAAACTTTACACATGCCTTTGAGAGGATAAGGCTCTCCTATTTATACAAGAACATAAGAAGCTACCCTATTAATGGATATCCACTATTTTCTCCATAGATCCATAAAAGTCTCAACCAATTAGACACATATCCCTTTATCCATGATTTTTCTCCATGAGATATGGTCGATTCCTATCCCAGATTTTCTTCCAATCTTGAAGAGAATTCGAAATTGATCCTTGGAGGCCACATAAGAGTGTTTTGGAAGCTTCCAAATGACATACACATGTCATCAAACTCAACCACTTTTAGGTATAAGGAAATACATGTTATTTTTCTAACTTTTAATCATAAATACACTCTAAATACATGAAATTAATAAATTTGGAAAATACTATTGTGAACCCTTATGAGTATGAAAATGTAAGGTTATGAAGTGACAAGGTGATGAAATGAGGCAAAAAAATGAGAATGAAGGTGGAAGTGTATGACATTTTGAAGACATTTTGGAGGCCCAACTCTAATCTTTCTCAATATTTCTTTGCATGTCCCCAACAAGATCAAAGTATAAGGAGTTAGGGCTCAATCTGGTTGAACCTTTGTAAGATCAACCTCGAAAACCTAGATGGCCTCCCATGGTGGAAGAAAAGTAAGATGAGGGAGCAGAAGATCCTATCAAAATATTTCTTGAGGAGGCCCTTGAGAAATAGAGGAACATGATGATGGATGAATTTTCCTAGATCCTTTGGTGGAGGCCCACAGGTGACACATCTTCATTTGGAATCCACTATGAAGGCACCACTCCCTTTAAGGTAGAAGTTAACTTTGACATTCCCACATTTGAAGGCTAAATAGATGCATATGCCATAGATAAATGGTTAAATATGTTGGAAGGATATTTTTTTGTTAATTAAATTTTCAATAGGGAAAATATTACTTTTTCACTCTTGAAAGCCGCCCCCCATGTCAAGGATTGGTGTGAAACCTACTGTGAGTGGAAAGACGAGGGGGAACCCTCACTGTTCTCAGCCACAACCACTTGGAATTATTTCTGAGACACCATTAAATAACAATACTACCATGTCAGGAGCTATGACGACAAGTATATACAATGTATTATGTAGAGGTAGTAGACGGATCAAGATGTGCATGGGCTGACAAATATTTTCCATGCCCTGTGCATAAAGCTGGGTAGCAAAGATTCTGAGAAACATCTGGTTCTCAAAAACTGTGGTTGTTTTCAAAAATACATTAAAGATGAAATGGAGTTCTTGGACATCTCATTACTTGGTGTAGCATACCGCTATGCTACCAAAATTGAGCAGAAATTCAAGCAGAAGAAGCGATACTTTGGATCTGCGAACCCAAAGCAGAAAAATGTGCCCCCAAGCCATAGAGAAAAAAAAAAATCATGACCAGGACCCCCTAGGGAAACTCCTCGAAGCCACAATCCAAGGGTGATAGGAAGGCAAAGAAGGACACTGACAAGTGGTGTGAGTTCCATAAAAGCCTGACTCACAACAGGAATGAATGTCGTGCAAAGCAGACATTGGTGGCTAAGCTGAGAGAGTCAAAGAAGGATGCCTGTTCTGATTCTTAGCTATAACTCAAAAGGGGAACCAACAAGGGTAAGCAGGCCATTGGCGCAGAACCCACTACGATGGTAGCCACTATGAAGCTCTAAACGGCGGAACCCAAAGATCCAGAGGAGGAGGAGCGCATCTTTCACTCAAAAATGTGGGTGAAGGGCTCTCTGCTATAATTCATTGTCGATAGCAGGAGCCAAAAGAACACCATTTCAAAAGATGTCATGAAGCATTTGGGCCTACTGACCTCAGGCCATATCGAACTCTATAAGAAGATACCAAAGTTTGGAGCTTATTTTATTTTTTGTATTGTTGAATATCTCGTCCCTTTCAAGCTCGATCAAAATTCTTCACTAATGCACTTTTTGGAGGAAAGAGGCATACTCTAAAGGAATCCATTTGAGACAAAGTTTAGATCTTTGACAAATCCCTTAGGCTCATATTGAGCCATATTTTGAGACAAAATTTCATCCCTACAACTAATCCTTGAGCCAACTAAATTTTGGCCTCAGAGCTAATATTTGAGGTATATCTAAAGTTTGTGGAAACTATCTATACTTGATTTTTGTGGTATAGATTTTAGTTTTAAGAGACTTGAAGTTTTCCTAATTTTGCAGATACCTGAGGTAGTTTAAGTTTGAAGTTGAGGAGATCTAAGGCAACAAATCCAAGTAATCTCTGTGATGATCCAAAACAAATATTTGAAGATGATATGATATTGCATTGTGAAGAAGATTCAAGCTTATGACAATGTTTGTGTTGAGGTATTACGAGAACTAAAACAGGACTATTTTGAAAGTTGATGGAACTTTCTAAAGAAACCATTAAAGGTATGTAATTTTTAAGACTTGTATAGATTAAGGATTTGAGTTAAAGTTGCAAAGAAATATATATTGAAACAAACCTAAAGCCATATTTGGAGGTCACCTTAAAGGTATTATTGTAGAATTTTGGAGAAATATGAAACAAACCATTTGTTCTTGTCTTATACATTTTCTAGATGAATCTTTATTATTTTTCCTTGTAGTAGATTTGGAGTAGCTCTTCTTGACCTATTGCCAAATCTTGTTGAAGCAACTCCTCTAGTAGATTTGTAAAAAAATTGAAGAAACTTTATGAGAACCAAATTTGAGTAGGAGTAACAATAGTATACCTTGATTACAATGATACCTTTTCCATGATCATACTTCCTTCAATTGATCCAAGGCATGAAATTTTTTTTATTGAAGACTAAAGTGAAGGGTTAAACAATAGTGGTGTATCTTACATCAACAACATAAAAAATAACAATGTTATAATGACATAGGAAAGTAACATTTGGATAGCTGATGACGATAAAGGGTTAATGAGATTGTTTTTCATAAGGATAAGGTTGAGGCAGATAGAGGAAACTCTAGGGTAGACTAGTGGCACATTGGTTTGTGCCCGAGGAAGAAAGTTAAGAACAAGAGTTGTAGTGACAATATAATTGCGAATGAATGCAAGCAATGAATGTCCAATGACATGGTTGTAGCGATGATGTCAAGTTAGGGATTGGTTGAAGAGGGTTGAGAAATGTTGTAAGTGGGCCATTGTCCCTGGTACGAGAGCTCAAGAGTTTTTATTTTTATTTTTATAGGGTGGCAAGGTGGTTCTAGGGAAATAAGTTGTAGCTTCCTTTAGGAGGTTGTTGCCTCCTTCTAATGGATGTTGATAAACCAAGGGTTATAGTTCCTTCCAATAGTTGTTGGTAAATATCTCGAGGTTGTAGCCCTTCTAGTTGTAGCTAGTAAACTAGAAGTTGTAACTCCCCTCGTAATATAATGAAATTGTTCATGTAATTCATGTGTAATACTTTATGTAATGTTATTCATCAATGCTCTGTAATCCTAATTGTTGAAATTTATGAAATATTTATTCACCCCCCCTCTCAATATCTCCAAAAAATGTCTCCCTCATTAAGAGGGAGGGTTGATGTCCTCATAGGATCAAGGTAGACCATCTATTGAGGCTAGAAAGGACTCTGGACAGGTCATAAAGGAATTTAACCAGGAGATATGGATACATTCACCTGAGAAGCCAAAAGAACTTGGCTATGTCATAAATGACTTTAACTAAAGGTGAATCACCGAGGAAATTACAGGATTGGAAAAATCTTTTCCTAAGAATCCGAAAGGAATTGTCTAGTTCATAAAGGACTTTGACTGGGGGAGATAAATGTAATTCACCTAAGAAGTCATAAAGGACCTTGGTTGAGGGTGAATGCTTCAAGGGAAAATTATCTCTTGAGAAGCCAGAAGGAATTTGTTGGGGCATAAAGGACTTTGAATAGAGTATATTGATACGTTATCTAAGGATCCATAAAGGAATTTGTCCAGAGGTAAAATGCTCTGGATACTCACATCTCCTAGTCTAGGATGGAGTAATATATAGACGTGCATGTGAGGAGTTACATTTCCCACTCCAGGATGGAGTTATCTATAAACATGCATCAAAATATAAAACTCATGAACTTTTCTTATGGAGAAGAAATTTCAGCTAAAGGTAAATATGTTGTATACAAGGAGAATACCTCCCTTGCTAAGTGGGAGTGTTGATTTTTGTGTGGAATCAAGAGGTATTCCCACATGCCAATAAGCCTCCCAAGTCATCCTATAAGAATTATGGAAATTAAAATAAATATTGTATTTTTTGGGCATCATGTATGCTCAAAATGGTCGCAAGTAAGCACCACCATGAATGGGTGTGTCCCTTGGTCAAAATTCACTCATCCGACCTATATAAATACATGATGTGCTACTCCACTTTGACCAATTCGAATTCATCATCATAATATCTCTTCTATAAAAACCACATGCAAGAGCAGATAGATGATGAATTGATTGAAGTTTGGACTTGGATTTTGGCACATATTTCTAGTAAATTTAGAATTGTAAAACTTTCCTAAGAATGATTTTTCCTAGAAGAAAGGTTGTTGGGTTTTCTCCCAAATTTCCTAAGGGGAAATTTATCATCTCTATTATGTAGGGTCATCTCTTTATGATATTTATTGTTTTCACTGCATGTACTATTGAAATTTTATGTGTATAATTTCTCAATGATACCAACGACATTGGATAATTTTTTTGAACATCATTAGGTAGTAATAATTAGATAAAATGATTAGTTTCTTCTATGGATCTTGTAGAAAATTCAACAATGCTTAAGCTCTCATGCAATCTCAAAATATTAAGAGGCGACCTATACCCTTTCTCTTATTTTTACTTCTTCTGGCGGGGTAGTGGGATTTATCTACAAGTGTTACTCTACCACCTTTGCTTTTAGGCCATGAATGAGCTCTTAAATTTTGGATAATTTCTCTTCTTTGGGAGCATCAATTTCCATGGGGACACCTAGAATTTTACTACATACTTCTTAAATGGCCCATCAGAGTGTCCCCTCTCTCTCTTTTTCTTTCTCTAGTGCTTCTTCCATCTGTGTGTGTGCTGCTTATAGAGCCTCGTGCTCATTAGTGAGCTAGACCAGGTCTGTCAAGGTTTCTTGTGCCCTGAAATGTACTTCTTAGAAGATAGAATGTTATAATTAATGTAAAACATGCGTTAGTAATTGAGAAATAATTAAATATACCTGGGACAACACCTAAGCCCAGTGTTGGACATTAATGTCTGCAAAGCGTACTGTGGCTATGGGACTGACCAAGGCACGATGCTCTGCTAAAGTCGTGAATGGATGTGATAATTCAGATAAGATATCTAGTGCAATAGGTCCATTGATTTCCTCCATTACAGTCATTGGATTTATCACACTAGGTATAGGAGTAGCTGCCCTGGATGCATCAATCGTTAAATGTAGTTGTTCCAACTATTATTATGTCTGATTCTATATTTCCTTTTACTCTTGTGTAAAATTTTCAATATCCATAACGAGAGGGGAAATTCCATACTCTGTTACCTCTGTAATTTTTTTGGCTACTTTCTCCAAGGCCTCCTTTAAAAGAGAAGGTGATTCTAGGCCCATTGTCTTACTCGCCTTCTACTTCTTTCTGGCACCATTTTTTTGACCATTTAGTGGTATTTTCTCACCTCCCGATACAACTTCATATTCTTTCTGGTCTTGTTGAGGTGTGATGGGAAACTCTTGTTTAGGTTCTTGTGGTGAGGGTTATAAGTGTTCCTCTTATTATCGGGTAATTTTCCCTCCTTGTTGGGTATCTTGGAGTTCCTCCTATGTTCTAATGACAATTGTATGTACTTCTGTCTACTCATCGGGAATTAGTATGCACTCCTACTTCTACTAGTTGTTCATTATTTACGACAATGCATATTCATCAATCTTGTGTCGACACTTCAACCAATGCTTGTCAGGGTCTACACATGCCTATACATACATGTGGTGCGGGGTGGCACAAAAATTTGCTACTACCTTGTAGGTTTTGATGACCTATAATGGAATTTGTAGTACCTTCAAAAAAACATTATTGATGACTTCTATTTAGATATAAAATTTAATATTTGTATTCATTTATCTCTTCTTTTCAGAGGTATACCAGAGTGATCCTAATATAGGTGATGAATTATGGCTTTTATAGTGGGGGAAAGTTAATATCTTGAGGAACTTTCCATTTCATTAAAGCAATCAGGATCAATAACCATGCAAAGTGGAATTCTTCATTCCTATCCTGTGCCTCCAAGAAATCCTACATAAATTGATTAAGAAGGAAGGTTTCCCATTTCATATGCACACTTCCGACATATATTACTATGGTAGCCACCACTTCTGTAGGGTATAGATGCTTTCGACAATTCCTAAGAAACCTGCATGTCATCAGTTGCGCAGAAAATTGCACCTGCTCATCACTTATAGAGGAGATTAAGATCTCCTGTTGTCTATGAACTGCATTGTATTTTATGTCACCTCCTTCACAACGAACTTTTCATTATTTTTTTCAAAGAGAGGTTCTGGATCCTCTCCTGCCATACACAAATTGGTAATCTTAGATATGATTTGTGAATCAATTTCTATGGGTTCATTGACCCAAGTAAATTTGTTGTGTACAAAACTTAAGAGAAATTTAACACATATGTTTAATTTGTTACCTTGAGCATAATGGGGGATATCAAACAAATTTAAAATAACTTATTTTTCTAGCCCCCTAGACCATTATTTTGGTTCACATACTTGTTGAATTCCTCATTGAGATGTGATAGTCATGTACTTGCAGTCTGTGACATCATGGTTGTTGTACTTTAGTTTGTCGACCACATCAAGCATGCTTCCTTCCTTGATAACCCTAAGCAGAATTGGAGCCATTAACAATTCATAATTTGACTCATTGGTCAACTAGGTTTTTGGTTTTTCTACAAGTTGTGGAGGTTGTGCACCACCAACACCGTTTCTCCTTGCTTTCTTGGGTAATACCAATGATTCCATGGTGTATGTATCTAAAAAATAAATAATTCCTCTATAGCTATAGTATGATATATGAAATTCTCTTTGTTTTATGCTTTAGAATTAAATTCTACACTTTCAACTATAAGGAAATGAAAATGGAAATGGAGGAAATAATAGTGACTTACGTGCCTTGCACACCTTTTTAGCTGCAATAAATTTTTATGATTCTAGCCTTATCCTATCATAACTTCGTCAGTCTCACATGGTATGTATTTCTTAGTGATAATTCCATTCTTTGGTTTTGGCCATGTTGGAAGTCATGTCAACAACCTTTCTAAAATAGCCACTGATTTGGAACATATTTGTCCTTTATTGACCTTAATTATCTTTCCAGAAATTCCCAAGCTATCTAATCCATGTGCGTGGGAAATGATTTTGTTGAAATATTTTTCTATACTTTTTTTGGTTCCCATTGTCATCATTTAATGCCAAATGAATTCAATTTTTTAGGTAATCTCTGGGTACTATGCACTTCATTTGGCTATGTGTTCTCTTGAATACATGGTGTTATAAGTGCTTAATGCGTTAATCCTTCGTTTTGATTAAGAATTTATATTCTACCAAGTCTATTAATCTGGTTCCCACGATGATGATGTTCTCTAGGTTATCACCATTGCAAATCTTATGTGAACACAAATAAGATTACAAAAACAAAGGATTTTTTTTTCTACAAAAATATCAAATTTGTAAAGTGGGGCGACTGTCTTGGTACAATTTCAGCTAGTTCCCATTAACAATTTTTTCACTGGGCTCCCCATTCAACTTCTCTAATTAAAAAACCCTTGCATTTGTGACATACATGATAATATATGGTTCCAACCAATGCATCTTAAAATTCCCTTGGTGTTTCAAAAATTTACTTTCATACATCAAAACGAGATCGCCACTTTGAAATTACTTATTCTTAATGTGACGATCATGCTATGCCTTCTCCCTATCCTTTTACGCATTTTGGTTAAACCTTTCCATAAATATATATTATTTCAACTATAGTAACACTGTTAGTTTTTTCTATACTATAATGGAATCCATAGAATTGGTTACAACAAGAATGCATAGATTGGGGAATATGAATTCCATGGGCATCACCACTTCCTACTCATATACCAATTGAAAAGGTGTTTGTCCTGTAAGATTATTTGATGTAGTCTGATAGGCCCATAAAACTATGGGAATCCTTAGGTTCCAATCATCCTTGTTTAGGTTGCAAAAGTTTATCAGTGTTTTCTCCATATCTTGTTAAAGGCCTTAACTGACCCATTCACTTGTGGACCGTATAATGTGTTATTCTAATGGTGCACTTGGAAATATTCACTCAATGCTTCAATGGGTCAATTTAGAAAGTGAGTACCTTAGTAAATCATCAATGCTTTAAGACATACAAAGCGGGTGATAACATTCTCAAATAAAAATATTGTTGTGGTATCTTCACTACAATCCTTGATGGGCACTGCCTCAACACATTAGGTTTGATAATTTGTCACAATTATAATATATTGTGCTCCACTTCTCTTCATTGGTGGATTAATTGGACCAATTAAATAAACGACCCACTTATCAAATGGTTGTAGTGTTATTTGTAGATGGAGTGTCATCTCATCTCGAAACGAAGGATTTGTAACTCTTTGAAACACATTGTAGCTTTGATAGAACTCCTTTGCACCATGGTGGATTTTCGACCAACACAAGCCTGTGCACAAAATTTTCTGTGCATTTACTTTTCCCGCATAGTGACCTCCGACCACTTCTTCATGACCCTTTATCAATATGGCTGGTCTTCATGCTCCAATATGCAATGATGGAGTATTCTATCCAAGCCTAAATTGTACAGCCAACGTGAAATTAGTTGATATTCCGCGACCTTAACTAATATCCACTTCTTCGCTCAACCAAGTAATCCTGTTGAGTTGTCCCCGTGCTAAGGATGTGAAAAATCTCTATAAAATGGTCATCTACCATCTCCACAAAAAACAATTTTGAATATTACAAGCTATCGTTCATGTTACCTGCTTCTTCATTGGAAAGGATCCTCAAAAAATTGTTTGGCCCTATGTTTAGCCTATTAGGCTTTACTATCACCTCAAAATCATACTCCTAAAACAACAAAAACCACCTACATATTCTCCCCCCCAACATTTTCTACTTGATGAGGTAACACAATGCATAATGGTTAGTATACAACTTAAAGTGTAATCCCAATAAGTAATGCATAAATTTATGTAGAGAATATACCATCACCAATTCTTCATGCTTCGTCATGGTGTAATTATGCTCTTCCAAAGATAAATTCCTACTAGCAAAAGTTAGTGTGTGGTCCGTCTCAGCCTCTCCAAGTTATGCCAGTACAACTCCTAGTGCTATAAACAAAGCATCCACATGAACATGAAACTATTTGATCTAGTTGGGAAACACTAAGATCAACACATATACTAATTTATCCTTTAAGGTATCCAATTCTTGCTAGTGAATACTCAATCCATTCAAACCCGATGTTCTCCAGTAATATTTGCAACAATATAATAATCTGCACATATCTATGCGTAAATTTTTTGTAATATCCAATATGACCCAAATTTGCATGCAACTCTCACATTGAAGTTGAAGTTGGAAGTTTCACAATCACGACGATCTTCACCAGATCCACCAGTAGTCCTTCTTTGGAAAAAAAATGTTCTAACTGAATCCCCATTATCCAACAAAAAATACATTTCTTCAGATTCAAGAAAATATGTAACTGAATGCATCTATTCAACATGAATCACTATATCTTAATGTGATTTTGTAATAGAATAGATATGGTCCAATCATCCAAGTAAACCTCCAAAAATTTATGAATAAAATTCTTAAATGCAACAATCATCACTCAAGAAAACATTGTCAGTGCGTTCTTCAATCCCAAATGCATGATGACATAATGGAATGATATCCACTCTGTGGTGAATGTTGTCTTATGACAATCCTCCTTGGAAATATTAATCTGATGGTATCCTGAGAAACCATCTATGAAAGAGTAAGGTTCCTATCCTTCGACATTCTCCAAAAAATCATGTGTGAATGGTTTGGGGAACAGTTTAAGAACACAAAATTCTTTAAATTTCCTCAATTCTACACAAATTTGGATCTCACTCATTTTATGTAGTTGCATAACTGTTGGAATAACCCACTCAAACTCCTCTACATGTTCTGTTATACCTACCTTTAACATCATGTTGAGCTCTTCTCTAATTTTTTTCTTATATATGAGGTTGAGGCGGTAGAGTATCTATCATACTCTCTTAACACTCAACTTCAAAGTAATTTTCATCTCCCCTAACTCACCCACTATTCCCATCATATTTTTAAAAGTGTTGGGGAATAAATCTTGGTATTTGTGCATTAGGTCAGAGATATGTTTGAAAATTTCGTCGTCCCAATAGACTCTAATCACTGCGAAATTAGGGTTGTCTTCTATGTTAATATACATTTTATGAATTTTAATAGGTTTAGTGTATTATAGCGTAGTGGAGTCCAGTTGCAATCCAATTATTTCACATTCTCCTTCAAAATTTAGAATATACAATTATTTAGGATCTTCATCATCATCAATCTCTTATGCTTTTGTGTAACATTCTGCCAACTTCTTTGTATTATGAAAATTTTGGTGAAATATGCAGAGTGATACCTCCTTCAATGCAATCCTTGGTTCGGTTGCAAATATTTTATCCTTTATAGTACACAATGATTCATCTACCAATCGATATCAAAATTAAAATTAAAATTTAATATGAATTTCTCTATCATTGTTATCAAATCTGTAGTACCCCGTTGCAACTCCTGTTGTGTATAGAATTTTTGGGGCACAATATATAAGGTATGTACAAATGGGTGTACCCACCAAAACTCTTTAATATTTTACTCTTTCCATCCCACAATACACTTATCCAGGTGAGTGGTTGGGCATTCCTACTAGTGTATCATTCTTCACAATCCCTAGAATCCAATCCAAAATGAATATGCAATAGGTTCTTGCACTACTACCAAGTTTCTATTTGCCCCTTATTCATGGCCCATTTGTGTATTGGTTATATTTGAGAGTAATGTCTAACATTGGAAGCCTAAGGTGATATGGAACCTACACTTCAAATTCCATAACAAAATAAAAAATATATGTGAATCCGTCGAACTATGAAGGTTACCAAACTTCTATGTTGATCCACCATACCAAACTCGTTATACGTACACATCCTTGTGGAAAACATAAATACCTACCGTTTCTAATGCTCCAATGCCTCATTTGAATTTTATGAAAAATAATTAATACTACACCCACTCAATGTACCATTTGTTATGAAGTTGACATGGTAATTATCACACCAACATGTTATGCTATAAATGTTATCAAGGTCCTCCCTCACAAGCTCGATGTAGTGGTCCTATTCCTTAGGGACCATAGGTGAAAATACTCGCAAATCTCGAGACTAAAATATTATCTATCATTTATTCAAACTGATAGTAGCTTGATATTAAAAATCCCACTCAATACTAAGAAATCTCGAGTAAGGGTATGTGTTGTCCATAATCTCAATGACTCCAAAATCTATTAGACTCCTTAATCCATTGATTTTGACTTCAACATATATTAGTCATCCAATAGGAAATATTCTATATTTACTATCCACAATTAAATTGGTGATCACACGAGCTTTAGCTTTCCCATCATTTCCCACATCTTCTTTCATAGTATGTTTACATCATATCTTAGATCAAACATAATGTTGTCCATATCATACTCTACAATGTGAGTGTTGAATCAAAATTCCCTATTTGTGCACCTCCCATGAAACACTTGCTTTACTACCCTTAAGGGTACCTCACAAGAATGAACTTGGGGGTTTCATTCCTATGTGAATGGATCAATCATTCAGCATAATTTCTCTAAAGCATGCTCATCCTTCATTAAATATATATATATATATATATATATATATATATATATATATATATATATATATATATATATTTTAAATGGGGCCCACCTCCCCTTGAATCACTTCAGCTGGAGGTTCGTCGTAGACTGACAAAGGATGATCATAAATTAGGGGCCTTTGTAGTTGTATCATCGATCACTACACACCCCATTCAGTTTCCAAGAAATCTCTTCTTGCATCCTTGTAGGTATAATTTTCTCTGGTGGGATCGAACCTCATAGGTGGCTCAATAACCTTTTGGACCTACTGGTGAGGTTGCTTAGGTAGATTCACAACACCCATGTTGGTTTTGGCGTTAGGAAAAATATTGAGAGTCGGGGGGGGGGGGGGGGGGGGGGGGTTGAATCAATATTTTTAACTCAATTAAACTTTTCAATTCTTATTCTAAATTCTATATGCTACTGTTCTTCATGCAAATAACATATGTATGTGACTCTTGTAAATGCAAAAAAAGTATATCCAATTAACTTAATTTGGTAAATATTTCATCAGAGAATTACTTCAACCATTGCATTATTAATTCATTAACCATCCAGTATGCAATAAATAATAGATAAATGAAAGAAACACCCAAAGAACACCAGGATTTTAGGTGGAAACCCAATGTGGGAGAAAACTGCAGTTGTATTCATCTATGACTTCTTATTTTAATGATAAAGAAAGCTTCATTACATTTTTTACTGGTTCATACTCTTACCAGTATGTAGGAACCGACTTGTAGGAGGCTACAACCTCCACTTGTTCTCTAGCACCCATTGGAAGGGAGCTATAACCCCCTAAACTCGTTTATCGACTCCTATGAGAAGGGATTTCCTACCACCTTTTTGAAGGCTGCAAACCTCAACTCCTTGTGGACCACGTTTCAAAATATTTCAGACTGTATCCACATGAATATTCTAAATAGAACCAACATATATAACACTTCTTCTTCATAAAACTTGTGTACATATATTAAATCACTAACTACTCAAAATACTGTCAAATTGAATTACTCTGCTAGTCATTGAATCACTAGAAAACTGAATCACAATAGATAAATCAATACCGTCTCACTGAAAATTCCAATCATAATGGAACATCATCATTGATCAGTATACTAAGCCACAATCCAATCAATCCAATCAACATTATTAGATATATTTCAAGACATCATTGACAAACAACAAAAAATAGAGCATAACTCATCAAATGTCACCATCAAGCCACATTTCAAACCCTATATCATATATGTTATATCCATAAAACATATAAACGTATGTGCATGGCTATCATGCATAACATCCACATATATATTTCAACACACTGAATAAATTATCGCAAGATTTATATGCTACCATACTGAGCCACATCCGCGTATGTACATGAATAACCAGAAGCAAACCTGCATACCGATCTCATACCTTTTAATACAAACATAGCTTCACACTACACAACCTTCAATGGCAAAACTACAGACTTCAGAATAATTCATTTAGATCTCAACATTAATCTAATAAAATTTTCATCATTGTTTGTTACTTAGACATATGTAACAAGTAAATTAATCAAGCATATATGTCAACATATCTTCAAATATTTCAGATCTAAGTCTTCTCCTTGCTCTCTAGTGCACACCTGTTTCAGATCAAATCATTCATAAACAATAAATTACTTGCGCACCTAACACCTTGATATCCATCTCCTTATTTAGTTTTAGTTGGCATAGCCAATACCTTAGGTAAACCCATTAGTAATGTCGTTAATATTCTTTGACGCGATCAAATAACCGTTTTCACTCTAATTAATATGGGAAAATATCATGGTAAAGACCCCTACTATCCATATTACCATGGTTTGGATTATGTACGCAACCTTCACTTATAGGACTTGTGTATGTACGCGACCCTTCTTCTTAGGATCCATGTATACTTTCTCAAACTTCACCTTTAACATCCATCTGTCTCTAAACTGCCATTTCTATGTTCATAACATCTATACCAAGCTTCATGAATTCCACAATCATAAATGGTGACATTAAATACATCTTTATTAAGTAGGTTTCCATCAAGGACAACACATTTGTTGAAAATGGAAACAAGAAGAGGCTTTTAATTTAATTTTCCCTGAATTAAATTAGAAGGAAATTTTAATTCCACATCACATGACAACTTTTACTAGTCAACTAAGTTAAGGAGACTTAGTTGGTTCAGTTAATTCAAGTTTGATGTAGGAGCATCCTGCTTAATTTTCATTTTGTATTTGGATGATTTAGGAGGTGATGTTTTTTCTAATTATTTTATAAATTATGCACATTTTAAATAAATTAAGAGAAACATCTGAGTGTGAGGTTTATTGTAAATATTCTCTTAATAAATTGAGGATATGAGTGGAGTTGGGTTGGAAATATATTTTAGGGATTAGGAACTAATGGAACTTAGTTGAGTCAAAGGAGGGATAAAGATGTTTTAGGATTTGGTTGAGATATTTGTGGACGAAATCATGGATTCAAATTAATCCATAATTATGTATAAATATGAAGCTTTGTGTGAGGATGTAGAGAGAGACACAGAGAATGGAATAAGATAGAGAAAAAATGTAGAGAAAGATAGTGTGCAGAGTGATCATGGTGAGGGCCAAGAAGGAAACAAATGTATATTCGGCCAAAGAAGGGTTTGAGTTGTAATTTCTTGTTGTATTTGATGAAATTATTTTGTTTATGGTTTGGCTCTCTCTTCATATATATTTTGAATTGATTCTAAATGGTTTTAATGAATATTTTTGATGAGGATTTCATGCCGAAAGGAATGCACACTCTATTGTGCGCAAGTATATGATTTATTGCAGATTCTCTGCATCCTTTGTTATCAGAGCCCAAAGATCTAATTAATACGTGCAACTGTGGATGAGAGATGAGTGCATTTTGCATAAACCATGTGTGAGCCTGCAGCGATGTGGATCTCCATGTAGATGCAGAGGAGGAGCCATGAGCAGGACAAGTTTTATGTTGTTTATTTGACTTTACAATTATATATGCGTGGATAAGTGTTGTTGATTTGAAGGTGTGATTGGCATTAATTCCAATCGAAGAATCGATCTCAGTAAGCCACGGAGGGAAGCTACTCCAGTTTAAACTCTCAGTATCTGGTTTTTGCAAAATTTCTGCATCATTTGGTATCAGAGCTTCGATGAAAGTTGTGTGTAAGAGGATATATTCGTAAGTCTGCGTGACTATAAAATATATGAGAGGTGTGTTTGAGTATGAACGTGGTTAGCAATTTGGCAATGTTTTCGTGTTAAAGGATCGGTAGAGTATGTATGCAAAGCTTGTGAAGACAACTTGAAACAAGCCAGCATAGATCCTATATAGACATCTCCATCTCCTGTGGGGATTTCTTGGAATGATTACTGGAAATATCATTCTACGTTTTGTCTTCATCATTGCTGTTGTTGAATTTCTTGTAATTCCCACATGAAGGAGATAGTCTTGGGTGAGATCTCCTCCCATTTTTGTGACTCATGGAGCTAATTACTATTGTTTTCTGTCATATAAGAGATGACACTGGTCACAAGAACAAAACTACACACCATGTCCAATGTTCATAAGGAGCACAAATATCAATCTTTTCTATTTTTCAGATCCAACATTGGCATAAAATCATAACAACACTCACATTAAGATCTTTGCAGATCCTTCGTTCCAGTTTATGGGAAATTCATTGCCTCCTCTGTGCCCGTATTTAAAATCTTCTTGAATTCTATTGTGGAATTTCATTCACTTGGTTTCGTGATGGAAACATAATTACGAATTGTTGGGAGTATTTTTCAAAGAATCCATAAGGCTGAAATTGTGGCCTCATTTGCAAAAATTGAATTGTTTGACAAATTTTCCAGAATTGAAGCCTCACACCCAACATTCATTGAGATAGAGGCCGAATTTTCATGATGCCTACAAGAAATTGTTACTAATGATATTATGCCTGTAGCAGCTTCGTAAAGAGGCCGAATTAGTTGCTAAGTTATGAAAGAATTGTTGGAGTATTATCTAGAATTGAAGAGGTTATCCAATGTCGAAACCTGAGATGAAGACCGATAGTTGTTATCCAGCGTGGAAACCACTAGAACCATCACTTTGCGTGCAAAAGGATCCACTATCTGAGCCATCCAACGTGTAAGTGAGACATTGTCAGTTATGAAGATCGCGTGGAGAATAGAATAGTACGTTGTTGAAATAATTCCACTTTCAGTAAAGGAAAACCCGTGAGACCACCCTGGTTGTCACAAATCCTTTGCAAATTATAATGAGGGTCTTGCTATGAATGCCAAGAAAAAAGGAGCAAATTCTTCCAGGAATACAAGAGAGAGGGGTTAGATTATTTCACCCACAAGGAAACTCCTCGGTAAGTGCTCATTGAATGAATAAATTTTCATTGATTAAAGGTATTTTTAAAATTCATAGGATTCAGTTCCCTTGCAATACTCGAGAAGTTATTTTTTTTGTAAATTTTATGAAAGAGTGAAATCAATCCAAAGTTTAAGGAATGGAATTGGAATCCATCTCAAAAATTGATGTGAAAATATGGTTCGAGTTTGTGTTTGTTGCCGCTGGAGAAATATGTTGATGCAACCATGTTAAAAGAAAGTTTTTGAAAATTCCTATGAAGGAATTATTTTGTGCATTGAAGAGAGACAGTGTTGCATGAGAACCGTCATTGCAAAGAAGGGGTTGCATGGAAGTGCAGGAAAACTGTTTGTGTTAAGATGATGAGTGTGTTGAAGAGGTTATGACATGATGGGCATGAAAATATTCAAAATGATAAGAACGACACAGAAGAATGAAATCCGGAGAGTTGAAATTGCAAAGAAAAGGTTTATTAAATAACCTTGAAGGGAGCATAAGGTATGAAAATTCATTTCAAAGAGGTATTTTAAATGTTGAAAATTAAATGGTTTATTTATTTTCATCATAAAATAAATCTTGGAAAAAGTGGATTGCATTTCGATTTAAAGGTTTAAGTATCATGTGAGTAAAAGAAAGTGATAATGGGAGATGATATAATTAGTGACTTATGATATTATCATAAGAATGGAGTATGAAAGAGAATTGGTGGAGTGAAGATTTTACATCATGAGAATGTATTAAGGGTATATGTTTATTGGTATATTTTATAACTTGAATGTTGTGTAACCAGCTCCAAAAAGAGAAGAAAAGAGATATCAACGCCTTAGAAATGAGCCACTTTAGACTTCCAATACATTACATAAATGAACAATTCTTGGATGATACAATTTAAAAAACCTCCTTTCTATATATAGAGTCCATGGGGCCATAATGTAATCCTAGTGGGCACAATGTAATCCTAGCTGACTCAACAATAATACACTAAAGAGACACAGATAATGTCAACAAAATGGGGGTTACAAGGGTTCAATAATAACAACAGGGGTTACACTAACAATAATAAGGGACTATACTAGTGATATAGGGACCCAACATGCCCGCCCTCTCCTTCAAAAAATGTTGTCCCTCAACGCTGAGTAGCTCGGGTGCTTCGTATAAAATTTTCTATCCTCCCATGTAGAATCTCGATGGTAAGTTCTTCCACTTGATGAGATACTGCGAAATTGGATCGATCTCCGTAGCATCGTCTAGTTCTTGTTTCCATGACCACTTTAGGTTCCAATATGATTTTTCCTTCCTCATTAAGTTGGCAATATTGTTTGAAGCCGGAAGATTTTCACCTATAACCTTCTTTTAAGCATGACACATGGAAAAGCTTGGATGTACTCGCGAAGTTAAGCTGCAGAGGCAATTTGTATGCCATAGAACCAATCTTTTGCAACACCTTGTAAAGGACCATAGTACTTTGGTGATATTATTTATTATCCTTCTTAGCTTGATTGAGGGCACATTTTTTTTGTATGGTTGTAGCCAGTAAAAATACTCCAATCTCCTACATCAAAACTTCCTCTCATTGCGCATGTTTGATATGCTTGTTGTTTCATTCGATTTTGTGCCAAATTCAGGTTATCCTTTAAGAGTTGGAGAACTTCTTGTTGATGCTCGATGTGATCTTCCACTGCTTGAACCTTATAATTTCCTCTTAAAGATGATGTGATGGATGGAGGATGATATCCATAAAGTGCTATAAATGGGGTCATTTTTGCTATAGTATGGAAGGAAGTGTTATACCACCATTCAGCGAGAGGCAACCACTTGACCCATTGTGTTTTTTTATCAGATACAAAACAACGAAGATATATTTCCAAACATTTATTTACTATCTCAGTTTGACCATCAGATTGAGGATGATAAGATGAGCTATGAGCTAATTGAGTACCCAAACAAGAAAATAACTCCATCCAAAAATTTCCGGTAAAAATGGGATCTCTGTCGCTCACAATAACCCTTGGGCTTCCATGTAGCTTTTGAATTCTATCCATAAATGTAGTAGCAACTGTACTTGCTTTAAATGGATGAGATAATGCACAAAAGTGTGCATACTTGGTAAGTCTATCAACTACCACCATGATGACACTCTTTCCTTCGGACTTAGGTAAACCTGTGATAAAATCCATTGAAATCTCCTCCAACGTTGACTTGGAATGGATAAAGGTTGTAGAAGTCCCGAGGTCTTAATTGTCTCAACTTTATTCTGCTGGCAAACCAAACATTCCGCCACAAACTTTTGAATATCAGATTTAAGGCCATCCCAAAAAAATTATTTCTTCACCCTGTGGTAAGTTTTTAAAAATCCTGAGTGTCCTCCTAAAAGAGAAGTGTGCAATTCCAGAAGAATATTTTGTTTTAGTTGGGAATTCTTACAAAGATATAAGCGATCTTTGTACCATAAGGAATCATTTTTCCAACTAAATGTATCAGATGTACTAGGATCTTGCTGCAACTTTTGAATGAGTGTCCATACGTCTTTGTCCTTCTTCCATTCATCTCTTGCTTCGGTTATCCAATCTAGTTGGATAATAGAAATGGCACAAAGCAATGCTTCCACCTCTTCATTCTTTCTTGAGAGTGCATCTGCAACAACATTAAGCTTTCCTTTTTTGTAGATTATTTCAAAGTCATAACCCAACATCTTTGTGACCCATTTTTGTTACTCTTTTGAAGATAGTCTTTGTTCCAAAAAGTGTTTAAGACTATCATGATCAGTTTTTACCTTGAAGTGTCTTCCCATTAGGTAAGTTCGCCATTTCTTTAGTGCATGCGGTATTGCTAACATTTCCTTCTCATAAATAGGTTTCTGTAAATACTTTCCTTTGATTGGACGACTTTCAAAAGCAATGGGTCTTCCTTCCTGCATTAAAACTGCACCAATTCCATTTCCTGAGGCATCACATTCCACAATAAAGGTTTTTGTGAAGTCTGGTGTAGCTAAGACCGGTGCTAGGCACATTGCCTCTTTAAGGCGTTCAAAGGCCTTAGTTGCTTCAGGAGTCCATGAAAATGCATCTTTCTTCAATAATGTTGTTAGAGGTGCTGCTATTCTCCCATAATTCTTAACAAACTTGCGATAATACCTGTTAACCCGAGAAATCCTCGCAACTGCTTTATGGTTGTGGGAACTTTCCATTCCTTAATGGCTTTAATTTTGTTAGGGTCCACTTTAACACCCTCGTGAGATACAATATGACCCGGATATTCCACCTCTTGTACTCCAAAGAAACATTTGGACTTTTTTGCATATAATTGTTTCTCCTGCAATAGTTTGAGCACCCTGTCAACATGTTCAACATGATCCTTCCAAGACCTGCTGTAGATTAGTATATCATCAAAAAATACTAGCACAAATTTTCTAAGGAAGGGTTTGAAAATGGAATTCATCAACCCTTGAAATGTAGAAAGTGCATTGGTAAGACCAAAAGGTATGACCAGAAATTCATAATGACCCTCATGAGTTCGAAATGCTATTTTTGGAATATCTTCAGTCTTCATTCTAATTTGATGATATCCTGAACGAAGATCCAACTTGGTAAAATAAATTGCTCCATGTAATTCATCCAATAATTCATCACTCACGGGAATGGGAAATTTGTCTTTAATGGTGAGCTTATTGAGCTCCCTATAATCCGGACACATTCGCCATGATCCATCCTTCTTGTGTACCAATACTACAGGAGCAGAGAAAGAACTTTGACCAGGTTGAATTATACCCGCCTCTAACATTTCTGCAATCATACGTTCAATTTCGCTCTTTTGGAAGTAAGGATATCTATAAGGCCTGATGTTTGGAGGAACACTTCCCGGAATCAAATGAATAGCATGATCATGATCACGAATAGGTGGGAGTCCTTTGGGAGTTTCAAACACCTTGGAATGATTGTCCAAGACTTGTTGGAGATCTGCAGAAATAGATGATTTTGATGTCGGAACTTCTAGTGAACATAATTGTGCAATTACGCCTCGTTGTTCTTTCTTTAGAAGCTTTGTCATGACATTAGAGCTTATTATCCTTCCCGGCTTCCCTTCAATACCCCGTAATTCGACTTCCTTTCCTTCTGAAGAAAATTTCAAGAAAAGTTCTTGAAAATTAAAAGCTACCGTCCCCAAAGATTGTAACCATTGTACTCCTAGTACAACATCGGCACCTCCCATAGGAATGGAAAGCATTGGACTATTCAATACATATCCCCCCATGGTTAACTTGATATTATGGAATTTTCCAGAGCAATTTATAGTTCCTCCATTTGCAACCATCACTTGACATTCTGGTGCTGGGTATAGGAAACAATTTAATTCCTTGGCTACCTTACAATGAATAAAATTATGGGTGCTACCTGAATCAATCAACACTATTACCTTTTTCTTCTTGATTTGTCCTTGTATATTGAGTTTGAGGAGTGGTAATTCCTGCCAGTGCATTACACGATATGGTCGTATTCATTTCTTCCTCTTCTAGGGTTGGTTCCTGGTGTATATCCTCTTCTTGTTCATTTTCTTCTTCCTCTTCACAATCTATGTAAAATAATTTCTTCTCAACACACTTATGACCTTTAGTGTATTTTCTATCACAACTGTAGCAAAGCCCTTTTGCTCTTTTCTCTTCCAATTTTTGTGGTGTCAACCTTGTAGGTTGTGGAAATCTAGGCGTAGCAACACTTCCTTCTTTATAGAATTGAGTGGTAGGCTTCCTTGTCGCCATTATTTTACATTCAACTTTTCTTGCCAACCTGAATGCCTTCTCCAATGAATCCGGTTCCAAAACACGAACTTCATGTTGGATGTTATTCTTTAAAGTGCCTATGAAGAGATCGATCTTGTGTTCCTCTGGAATATCAGTTACCCTTATATTCAATTTTTGGAAGTCCTCAATGTGCTGCCCCACTAAACCCTTTGTTTGAGATTTATCAATTGGCTAAAGAAGGTGTTGCTCTTTGTATCCTCATAATGTGCTATCATTTCCTCCGTAAAAATTGACCAAGTGACAATTTTTTTATGGGAACAAAGCCATCGATACCATACAAATGTATTTTGTTCTAAATGTAAAGTTGCAATGCGTACCTTTTGTGTGTTTTGCACATTATGGAGATCAAAATATTGCTTCATCTGTAGTATCCATGTTACAGGATCCTTTCCATCAAACTTCCTCATATCCATTTTTGGAATATGGTGGTTCTTCCCTCCAACAATAGAGTTTATGAAATCACGATTAACATTTATTTTGTTCTCATCATGAGTTTCCTCTACTATCTTTTCACCTTTAGGAAACATTTCTTGTATCAACTTTCCCAAACCTTCGATGTCTACTTTTAGATCTTTCTTCATGTTTTCCATGTTGTCTTTCATTTTTTCATCGATCTTAGCTTCCATGTCATCCATCTTAGCTTCCATGCCCACTTCCATGCCATCCATATTAGCTTCCAAACCATTCATCTTAGCTTCCACGCCTTTCTTCAAACCATCCATATTAGTTTCCACGCCCTTCTTCAAAACTTCCATTTCATTTTTTGTTGTTCTTTGCGAGAGTGAAATTTGTTGCACTTGCTCTTGTAATTTTGATATGTCATGTTGCCATTCTTCGTCTTCATGAGTCATAGTAGAGCCTTCTAAAGGCTTAGTGGGTGTTGAATTATTTTTAAGGGCCATTTTAGACTCCAATATTGATATCTATTCTACAATAGGCCCTTTCAATCAATTCAACTTGATTCTTCAAGACTTATGCAATTCGGAAAAAAAATACACACCTTTTACTTGCTTTGAGGAGCTCGATATTGAAATTGTATTATCTCTGTTATTGCGGATCTTCAATATCTGAAATTCAGCACTGAAGTAGCCCTCTGAATTTTCTTTTGAATGCCATAGGTATGACCTGATTTGGATTCTCCAAGACAAAGTTGTGTCCAATCTCCCACAATGACCTAATTATGGACTGGTTTAGTAGAGCGAACTTGTACGACTTGAAACGTGTCACTGTTTCATCCTTTGTCTATGAAATTGATATCCAAGAAACTAAATTCTGTGTACTTATGACCACTTTTTATGGCACTTCAATCCGATTCCCAGAGAGAGAGTTATTGAACTTTTCCCACGATCACCTCTTTGAGATGCAATTCAGGAGCCTGAAAAAGCACTACCTTCCACAGATCATATCTCCAAAAATATTGCGAACCAAGATCTAAAATTTTTTGACGAATTTCCTCAGGATTTCAGCTTCGTACCATATGAATTTTAGATTTTGAACCTTCGTAGAAAAAAAGTTATAGCGAAAATTCCACGATGACCTGTTTAGGAGCCTGAAAAAAGACCTAACTTCCACAGATCATATCTCCGAAAATATTGTGAACCAGGCTTTGAAATTTTTAGAAAATATTCCTCAGGATGTTGGATTCGCACCCTAAAAATTTCAGCTTCTGAAACTTCATAGAAAAAAACTATATAGCACAAATTCCATGATGACCTATTTGGAGCAGCGAAACCCTAGAATCCAAAGCTCTGATACCAAATGTTGTGTAACCAGCTCCAAAAAGAGAATAAAAGAGATATCAACGCCTTTGAAATGAGCCACTTCGAGGGGGAAACCTCCAATACATTACATAAATGAACAATTCTTGGATGATACAATTTACAAAACCTCCTTTCTATATATAGGAGTCCATGGGGCTATAATGTAATCCTAGTGGGCCACAATGTAATCCTAGCCGACCTAACAATAATAATTTAAGGGCACAATAATAACAAAATGGGGGTTACAAGGGTCCAATAATAACAATAAGGGGGTTACACTAACAATAATAAGGGACTATACTAGTGATATAGGGACCTAACATCTTGAATTAGAGTCAAAATATCCACTATTGTAATCATTAGGTCAAGCTTTGAAGTCAAATAAGATGTTAAGGTCAAATGAAGAAATTTGGATAGCTTGAGTCAAGTTAAACCATTGAGTTATTGTATAAAAGGGTGCATTTTTCATCCAAGATGAAGAGTTGATGTCAAGTTTGGAGTCAAAGAGTCTTAAACCAAGTCAAAGGTTTGAATGTAATTGGGTGCATGATCGGCCGAGCCTGACACCCAATGAGTTTGGTCATTGTAATGCAAGAATTACTGCAGTTGTTGTTTGCAGCAAAGAGGAGCCAGAGAATTGCCTAGAGATGATTCCAAGATAGAGAACCGAAAGATACCAAGAGCCGAAAGAGAGCTTGCTTTGCTGGATAGCAAGTATGAAGGCTTGCTGAAAAGGGGATTGAATGAAATCCACAAGTGAATAGATGAAGTTCAAAAAAGAGGAGAAGATGACTATTGACAGTCATTTTAGAGGTTCTAAGAAATACCACAACAGAAGAAAGAAGAAGGAAGTTGCTAAGGCAAATGTAATATGGAAGTAGTTTACTGATGAAGAATATGAGAGGGAGAAGGCTAAGATAGAAGTTCATCTTGAGTAAATGATGGCATTGTTGCAGGAAACTACAAAAGACTAGAGACATGGTTGGACCATGAGGCAGAAAGTGAAATGGCAGAGACTATAGGTAAAGAGGAATCAATAGGTAAATATGCAGTTAACAGAAGAGATGAGGAAGCTTGAGCAGATGATGAGTGTGCAATTGAGACATGAAGAACTCATAGAAGCTGAGTTGAAAATGGAAGTTTCCATTTGTGGCCCAGAATAGAGTGAAATTAAAGGTGAAGAGATTAATGAGAAAGATCTCATGGACTATTGGAATATTTCAGAATAATGTGAAGATATGTTGACAAGAGAAGCGGAAGAGGCTATGAAGCCTTGTATTTTTAAATCTCATAGTTTGTGTATGTTTGTAGGATGTGCAGAAGATGGTGGATAGTCTGGTGAAACTGTCACAAAGATGAATGAAACTCTTGAGGTGAGGTATGATGGAGAATTCCTTTTAGAGGAGGAAGGTATTTATTTGTTGCAGCAGAAATAATTCATAGATGAATTCCTGTTTGGTGTAAGACAACTAGTTGAAGCTGTTATGAAGCAGAAGCATAATGAAAATGCCATAGAGATATTCCATGGAGGTAAACAAATGAATTTGTTTAATGAAATTGATGAAAGAATTTTGCAATGTGATGATATAGAAAACATGATAACTTAGGAGGATTTCCAGAAGAAGAATGAAACTAGGAATGCAGGTTGTGATGAAATGCTAGAAATATTTCACATGGAAATAGAGTTCTTGGAAAAATGGCTCAAGAAACCTGAAGGATAAATGAAGCTTACTAAACTTGATAAAGAAGAGATTGCAGTTTTCGTGCATGATAAGGATGAAATGTCTCTAAATTTTATAGAGTTAAGGGAATGTTTTGAATTTTCAAATAATAATGTGGTTGTAGGTACATGGGGTGACATTAACAAGTATGATGTTGAAATCAAAGAAATTGAGCAGAAAGTATTTGAAGATGAGATGAAAGATCAGGAGTAGCAAGAAAGTTATGTCCTTAGACATAAAGGAAACATAATTATTAATCTAGCAAGATAAAGATGAAAGCAACCAGCAATTCAAAATAGGATTTACTGAAATCCAGAAGGTCTATGATGGGATATTGGTGCTTGAAGCATCAAAAGAGGCCGAAAGGTCTTATCATTTTAAAACTAATAATTTTTTGATGAATGTAGGTACAACACTGGATGAGAAAGTTGTTACTATAGGAGAAATCAATTACTATAGTTGTGATCAAGGAAAATTTCTTGATTATTCTTCATTTCAGAAAGTTGAGTGTTCAACACAGCTGGAGACGGAAGCATCAAACAAAGAGGAATTACTCTGAGAAATTGGCAAAAGAAATTGTTGGAGAGGCTGATGGAATCCGGTTGATAGACTGAGTGATGCTGATGTAAAACCAGTTTGAGATTCTTTCAAAGTTTGGAGACCAGAAGAATGGGTATCAGTGATTCTACACAAGTCTGTAATTTTCAAAATAAAGATGATGTGGTATGGAAAAACGAGAGTTACATGCAATAGTGTTCTGAAAATATTGTTCTGGGAATTTTGTGCAAAATTACAAAATGGAGTTGATACTTTAAAAGACTAGCGGCAAAATAGAGTTTGGAATCCTAGAGGTAGCAAGTCATTGAGACTTGTGGCTATCACATTATTACGGAAAAGTGACAGACCTCATAGACAGGAGTCTATGGAAATTTCTCTACATGGGGAGTCTGATGTAGGAGCATCCTGCTTAATTTTCATTTTGTATTTGGATGATTTAGGGGGTGATTTTTTTTTTAATTATTTTATAAACTATGCACATTTTAAATAAATTAAGAGAAAAATCTGAGTGTGAGGTTTATTGTAGATATTCTCTTAATAAATTGAGTATATGAGTGGAGTTGGGTTGGATAGATATTTTAGGGATTAGGAAATCCTTAAATGGAATTTAGTTGAGTCAAAGGAGGGATAAAGATATTTTAGGATTTGGTTGAGATATTTGTGGAGGAAATCATGGATTCAAATTAATCCATAACTATGTATAAATATGAAGCTTTGTGTGAGGATGTAGAGAGAGGCAAAGAGAATGGAATAGGATAGAGAAAAAATGTAGAGAAAGATAGTGTGCAGAGCGATAATAGTGAGGGCCAAGAAGGCAACAAATGTATATTCAGCCTAAGAAGGGTTTGAGTTGTAATTTCTTGTTGTATTTGATGCAAGTATTTTGTTTATGGTTCGGCTCTCTCTTCATATATATTTTGAATTGATTTTAAATGGTTTTAATGAAGATCTTTGATGAGGATTTCATGTCGAAAGGAATGCACACTCTATTATGTGCAAGTATATGATTTATTGTAGATTCTCTGCATCAGAGTTTAGGGTCAAATTGGAGGCATGTAGAGCATCTCCTACATTTTAGGATCCGTTTGAGTTTATTTTGAGTTATAATTAATTAACGTAATTTATTTGAGTTAAAATGAATTTAACTAGTTCTAATTGACGAAGGAACTAGTGAGAGGTCAATTGAATTACACTAGATTTAATTTACATGCAGTGATCAATTAGATAACTAATAATCCCCTAAAAAATAACTCGTGCATGTCAGTTTTGAGAAAAAAACCAGTTGATATTGGAGTTAAATGGAAGTGTACTATCAATTGTATAATCATCCAATTGTACAGGTGGTTCATGGAGTCAAAGGAAGAGCTGCTGATGTATTGAAAAATAATTATTGGGGAATTTCCTTTTTAATAGGGGCCTAATTCCCTAGGAAAATACGCAAGGAAATATGGATTCCCGAGACCAAGAAATTTGGTTAAGTATTGAGCCAAGATTGCCTAGGAATCAGTGAGACAGACAGAGATAGTGCAGAGAGATATCAAGCCTAAGAGAAGCATTGTATTGTTCTCATATTTTTTGACTTATGCAATAAATAGATATCAGGGTTTTTAGCTGAAGATTTCCCGGATAAATCTTTGTGTTGTGCAATTGAAGTTATTTCTATTTATTGTTCATGTAATTTTGTGATGGTAATTGGTTTCCATAATTTGTAGAGTAGATTCAATTATTTTGTTTTATAATATTACAAATATTAGTTTGAATATACGTGGTTTTTATACATAGTATCAGAGAAAGAATCACTATAGAAGAGAAGAATACAATTTTGTTTTGAGCAGGTGAATCGAATTTGCAGATCTACTCTTTAGGATCAACAACATGATCAAGATGTCTTTCTGTAGATTGAGACTCGAATATTCCCTTGAGGATAGTTAAAATTACATAGCTTGGAAGGAAAATATGGAAGCAATATTGGAAGAAAACGGGCTGAACAAGTTCATAGACAATGATATTCCTAAGCCTACAACAACAAATTCTCAAAATTTGGAAGCATGGAGGAATAACGTAGCAAAGGTAAGAAGGATTATATTGGAAGGAGTTCGAGATCATATTGTCTCAAGCTCCATAGAAAGGAAACTCCATATTCTATGTGGAAGGCCTTAATAGATTTGTTTCAGAACAAAAATGACCATAAGAAGCTGGCACTGAAGTACACACTCATAAAAATCAATAAGGATAAGGGAAACTCAATACCAAAATAATTGACGAAGTTCACTCAATGTCGAGATGAGATTGGAAATGTTGGTGTTACAATTGCCAAGGATGATCTGGTGAACCTAGCACTTATAGGCCTTCCCAAGAGCTGGCACAAATACCAGGATTCAATGAATGGGAGGGAGAAGCTACCAGAGTGAGAGTGATTGTGGTACAACTTGGTACAAGAAGAGATTCGAAAAAATACCATTGATGGATTCTCATCAAAGAATTATGATGAGGATAAATATTCCTTGGATGTAAAGGAAAATAAATGGAAAAGGAAGGCATCCCATTCCAAATCATATTCTAGTCAGGTAGGCAAGAAGAAGGACTTGTCGAAGATTAAATGTTTTCACTGTCATGAGCTGGGAAACTATGCCACAAAGTGTCTACATAAAAATGTCGAGAAGAAGGCCTTAGGAGGAGAAGAAGGTGAAGCTCTTGATTCATAATTCGAGTTGGATTTCACTCTCATCACATGCACAGTGTCAATGGTGATGGGTTCAGTGTGGTACCTAGATAGTGGAGCTTCATTCCATATGACTAGAAATAAATAATTCTTCAGCAACTTGGAGGAGAAGGATCTCTAGATGCACATCAAGATGACATATGACGAGAGGTATAACATGACTATAGGTACTGTTACCTTTCAAAGAGAGTTTGATATTCCTCTCACATTAAAATATGTCATGTGTATTCCTGGTTTCTACGTCGGAAGACCGTGGCTACAATGTGATATTTAGCAAAGGAAAGGAATTAGTTTGTCACAAAGCCAAGGGACAGGTGAAGAATATTGGGGTTCAGGTAAAGCACCTCTAAAAATTGGATGTAAAAGACTATAATGCCTTGAGCACGAAATAAGAGAAGCTATAGAGCCGAGACATCTGTGAGTTATGGAATAGAATATTGGGCCATCTACACCAAGGTGCTTTGAAGATCATGAAATGGATTTATACATGTAGAAATTTGCTGAATAATGAATATTTATCCACCGAGATTATCCTGATTACATATCAATTCGAATTCATATGCAACACATAATCTCTTCCACTCAGATCATCACACATGCAAAAATAAAACAAGTAGTATGCGATCAAAAGATCATCAAAACATCACACACATTACACAGTATGTATGGGGAAAGCTTATAGCTGAAAACCCCTCAGCTATTATGTATATTATAATGGAGAGAAAATTTAACAGTACATAGCACAATACTCCTCACAAGTACTCAGTACTATCTCATGAAGTTACACACAAACTAGCTTGGTTTTGAACAAGTCACAGGTTCAAAACTCATCCACTAATTGTCTGCCTCTATTGCGCAATCAAGGCTGGTCTAATGAGATATCCAAGGTTCGAATCTCCTTGGCTTGAATGCGCAATCATCATGGGAAATTCCTCCAAGTGTGGTGCAAATCTCATGCACAACTGATGTCACAACTGATAGCTATCTCAACCCTTTCATCTACCTCTTTCACTGGTCTCCACTGAACTGTCCATGCACTGTAGTGAATTGATGTGTTCTTGAGTTGAATAATGAGTTACTAATTAATGAATTAAATAATATTTAATTCACTCCACTCATTACTAGTTGATTAGCTAGTTAAACTAATCTCAACTAGTTCAACTAAGTTAAACCAAACACAACTCCACCAACTGTCTCATCAACTCCACCAAACTTTTGCCACTGAAGTCCTAACTGAAGTCAACCATGCATGAGCTCACCAAACCCCTAGGAATAGTGTAATTCCTCTGTCAGATGCATGAGCCACTTCTGTAGCTCGAATTGAAGTGCTCTAAGAGAGTAAACTGAATTTTAGAGTCCAAATATTATTAAGGGTAAATAATATTTGACTTTTCTATTTTTAGGATAGGCAGTCTAAAAATAGACTTCGACCTAAATGTATAAAAATAGAGGTCCATCTATTTTTACCAACATGACCAATACTCCAAGAATAACATACTGCAACTCCCAGACCATGCTCCATATGTCTAAAAATAGACTTTGCGCCAAAAATAGCCTGTGGGCCCACTTAGTGAAGGCGACTTCATTTCACTAAGCTCCATCATCTTGCTGCATTTTCAACACTAAAGGACTTCCCAAGGGTGCACTTGAGCAACAAGATACATTAAAAGGGTGTACATTAGGTAAGTACACAAAATCCAAATTTCATGATAAGGACAGTTGAGCGAAGGATATCATTGAAAGAGTTCACTAAGATGAGTATGGACCATTCTCGAAAGCCTCCACACCAAAACACAAATATTATGTGATTTTTGTAGATGATTTTTCACACAAGTGTTGGGTATTCTTCATGCAGAATAAATATTAGAAGTTCTCAAATTTTTGTGAGTTCAATTCACTTGGCGATAAATATACAGGGAAGAAGGTGAAGTCTCTTAAGAGCGACAACAGTGGAGAATATGTGTTGAATGAATTCAAGAACTTCTGTACTTCATAAGGCATTCGACGAGAATTGATAACACCTCATAACCCACAACAAAATGGGGTTACAGAAAGGAAGAACATAACTCTTGTGGGAGCAGCATGAGTGATGTTGCATGATCAAGGCCTACTATTTCACTTATGGGTTTAAGCATGCAACACAAAAATATTTATGCATAACATAAGTCCTTATCGGATTCTCAGGATGAGTACACCAGAGGAAGCTTTTTCAAGTAATAAACCAGATGTGGCGCACTTAAAATTTTTGGTTCATCAGTTTATTTTCATGTAACCAAAGATGCTAGGAAAAATATAGAACCAACAATTGAGTTGGGAATATTTGTGGGGTACATCGATATACCTCACAACTATTGGGTGTACATGCCATCTCACAGGATGACAGTTGTCAAGAGATAAATTTTATGAAGATAAGGCCATGAAAATTTCCCTTGAGAGGGAGATTTAGTTGCATTCAGTTGAGGAGCTATTAGCTCCAAAAGAAGAACCTCAATATGTGGAGAAACCACAAGCAGAGGAACAAAGAGTGGAAGCACCCACTCGAGCAGAGACATCCAAATACAAAAGGAAGTGCACCAAAGAGTTTAACAGTTTGATGCATGATGCTAGAGAGAATGTGGGAGCACCCACATCACAACACAGGAAGACAAGGTCCCCAGATAGATACATTGGCCACATGGATCTTATGAGTGAGAATATAAATATTGAGCCATCCTCATTCGAGGAAGAAATGAAAAAAACTAGTATGGGTTGATGCCATCGTTGAGGAGTATGACTCCATTATAAAAAAAAAATGCATAGGAAGTTGTACCAAGACCAAAGGAAAATTTAGTTATAGGATCCAAATGGATCTACAAGATGAAGCAAGCTGGCCAATCACAGGCTGCCACGTGGCAGGCCTGGAGGCCGCCATGTGGCCCAGGTCGAGAAGAAATTGTGGCATAGCGAAACTTATTGGCGTCAATGGGTTTCAAACCCCAGACTTTCTCCGCGTGCAAAGGCGCCCAACCAAAATAGCTACAAATTGTTCTTACAAATAATGGGTCATAGTTTCTATTTAACGTTTGCAAAGAAATTAAATGGAAAAAAAAGGTGGCCAGCCCCCATACTGATGCAGGGGAATTAGACACTAGCCAGCAATGTAGGAGGTTTTGTCCACATGTTGTGGCTAGGAGGGTTCAAAACCATTGAATTGTAATAGCTAGGTGTCAATACCTCAGCTGACTGTTTCAATTAGATCAGTTAGAATTAGTAGAAGTCGAATAGCTAGGTTCAATCCATCTGTCATGTTCTAGTTAATTGAATAATTGTAATTAGGCTTTTGATTTTCTAGATGGTCCTCGTAGAGGAACCGAAGAGACAAATGTTTATGTATATATGTAAACCCCCGGATCTCGTTGGGGGGAGGAGATTTTTCTGTAATAAAATTTGTGTGTTAAGAAATTGCTTCTGGTTGAATGAATTTCAATTCCTGTTGATTGTCAAACTGTCTTGAATTGGTATTGTGAGGAATTTTGTTTAACTGTGAGGCGATTGAACTCTGTGCTTATATAATTTCTGAAGGGAACTATTGCACAGTTTCCGCATCCCTCTATCCATTTTTTGTTCGAAAAAACTCTGTGAATTAAATCCCACCCGCAGATGAGGTCTATGTAGAGAAATAGTGGTCGTCAGACGCTGTTTAATGGTGGTGAAATCTCGCCTAAAGAGAAGTATGTTTGGTTTTCTATGAACTGAGAGTCTCTGTCCCGAGGTTAGACCTAAGTTAATGAATAAGAAGGATAGCGTAAACCCAAATTCACTTTGGTTAGTCACTGTTCCAAAAACCACGAGTGGAATTGCGAAACCAGATTGCCCATATTGCATTGCTTTTCGTGAGACAAGTGGTATTTTCCATTTTAGAGCGATTCCATAGAGTAGTGGACACGTGGCGTACGACGGGATTCCGAAAATTTCCTTTTTGTGTGCCATTGCGCGCTAACGTTCGACTAGGGAGGCCGCACGATATCGTTGAACACCGTCGATCTGGAGGGAAGCCATCGGACGGTGGTCGTAGTCGGAGGATGCACGAAGGATAACCAAGGTACGGTGCGAACATTTGATTGGGCCATTGACTATATGTGTGGGCCCGAGGCCTAGGTTGTTTGGTTAAGAAAAGCGTCGGGTATTAACATAAAGTTTCGAAGGGTTAAACCTTGGTTATAAGGTTTGGCAGTAGAATATAAAGTTCGGGAGATACAATTTAATTTCAAAGGTTGTTGATTATGTTTATTTGTCAAATTTCCTGAATTCGATAAATAACATTACAAGAAGTTGTGGAAGACCACATGGTGAGGAATTGAGTCAATTGAGGTGAAAATGCTGACAGAGCTACGCAAAGAGACCAACTCTCCTTAGGGGCCGACTTTCAGTCTTGTTGCTGTCACATACCATGTGACCTTCACCTGCACCCAAGTGCTTATTTTCCGGTGGTTACCGCAACCGTTACTAAGAAGTTTGGATGGACCAGCGCCGAAAACTGTATAATAAATGCTAACCACAATCGTTTTTTTCATGGTCAATGCCGACGGTTCCGACAGGGGGTCATGTGACCACACTGCCCTGACATTAAATGCCACATCAAATTGTTACTGCCGAATTTGGCACGTTCCATATTTTTCGGTGAGCTGGCCAAAATTGGCACTCTTAACTGGAGTTCCTCCATTTTTGGAGGAGGTCTTCAAGGGATATTGGGCAAATTCTTGTTTTGGTCATAAGTCTTTGGTTTTTCGACCAATTTGGATGCATGGATAGTCAATTTTGGGTATTCTCAACATTCTGAACACATTGGAACATGTTTTAGAGCCATCAGAGGTCATATTCAGCAAGTTTAGCTTCGGGAAATATCAAGGAGCCACAAGGGGCACTAGGGTGTGGGCAATGTATTGAGCATCCTTTGTCTATTTTCTGCAAATGAATAGTCATCTCTAACTAATTCAAGCATTCTAAAGTGGTTTTTACAGAGAGCACAACCTATTGTGGCTTTATTTCACATGTAGTTACCATTTTTGAGCAATAAGATATGATGGAAATGCCATTGGGAGTTGGACCAGCAGATGTAGCCTAGGAGGCCGGGTGAACTGATTCATCAAATTTGCTGTATATTGTGCTATGTGATGTTTATTTATCTATTATTTACTGTTGTACAATATTATACAAGAAAAAATACATGCTTTAACCTCACACAGAAATCTGTTTAACTATGCTAAAACCATGTGTTTAACCTGAAAACTTCAGAGAAAATTATGCACACATTTCAATTGTTGTTTGGATACTTAGCACAACAAAACTAATACATTCAATTCAGATCAATCGACAACTAGTTCACTGGGTTAGGCTTCACCAAAAGGGAAGCAGATGCGAACCTTTACCAAATTGTGGTTGAAGAATTTTTTTTTTTTATAGTATTATATGTTGATGATTTGATTCTGACAGGCGACAAGAAACTGATCAAATATTTCAAAGAATATCTTGCAAGGGAATTTGTGTAATATCCCCAAATTGGGATTGCTAGTAAGGCATGCCTGAAAAATTAATTTTTCAGGAATGTATGCTACAGAAAACAAGATTAGCCTTTAGATCTCTTAGATCTGATAATCTGAGATCCAAATCCAAAAGGAAATCAGAAACCAAGTAAACTAGGTGAGATAAACAAGCCTCTCACACCTAGAATGGCTAGAAAATGCCCAATAATGGACTGCAGCAATATGTGAACACAATGCTAGAGTTGAAGCAAACTAATCATCCATGGAATGTGTTAAGAAAGACTTCAGCATCAATTTTCAGTATAGCAGCAAGAATTAAGGTTCATTTATTCAACCCAAAGTGGGGAAAAGCAGCTATTTTAGCCTTAAAACGTTAACTTCAGATATTTGTGTAAAAATAAGGGAAAAGGATGGTGGGATCCCTTATCTTAGGTCATAAGAGACTTACATACCAAATTTGCGTTGAAACAAATGACTCTAGCTATGTTAAATAGATCTACTACTCCCGATATGGCTTAAAAATGCCCAATCCCCATGACTTGACTCAATAGAAAGTAACTAAAGCTCATGTAACGTGATTTTCTGAAGGGTTTGAATAAAAAATAGCTTTACTATCAAATCTGGAGTTTATTACATGAAATCATGAAGAAAAATGGAGATTAAGCACCTTTATACATCACAGAGAATAACCCGACAAGGGTTTCATGAGATCCACTGCATAAAAGTGCAGATCTGCAGATCTAGATCTGAAAAACATAGTATAATACAGTAGTAGCTGAAAAATTAGTTCTATAGCAATATATTACATGAACAATTAGATATACAACAAATCCATATGTAGAAATTTCTTTATTAGACATTCCCCTTGGGGATTTCAGCAATACATGAAAGAACAAGAGTAGATATGAGTTTTACTGTAGCAGATCTACAGAATGCTTCAGAAATTCTGAAGTAGATACAGAAATGAATCAGATCTGAAACATACATGGATTTTTTGGCCAATTCATGGATCACCACAGTGGAAGGAAGACTCCTTTACACCAGAGATCTCTCCTCCAACTAAATGCCAGAATACCCTGCAACTCTGCAACTGGAAATAATGTAGTCCAAGAGGATAAAATATGTTGTATACTTGAAGCACAAGTTGGACTGATGCGAAGATCAAGATCTAAAGCCCAAACTACTAATACACTCTTCCAGGAGGTTAAAAGACACACTCACTGAGAAGAGGCACTAGTAAAATCTAGATATGAGCAGATCTAGTCTCCACTTGATGTAGCTCACTGAAACAAGTAAATCCCAATAGGATTTATGTTGTCTAAGGGAGATGGAGCTTGGCCAAATGCCTGATAGTGGAAGAGTAGTAAAATTCCCTCCAAGAGCTACTCAATGGAAGGAGAGAGAATCCCTAAACAAGAAATCCTCACAATTCTCTGCTAAATAGCCAAGAGAATGAGATATGTCTAAATAGACAATATACTTTGAAATTATAATATAATCAACAACCTTCTCTTGAGCCTTGCCCTTCCTTTTATAAGATGAGAGCTTTGGAAAACCCTAAACCACCTTGATGAATTATCTCCTTTCACATGAGGGCCTCCTTCTAGAACTACGCTGTCCCTCCATGAGGTACATTGTATCTAGACAGTGATGTGATTTGGTCTTGTTGACCCAGTCAATATCCTCAACCCTTGTTCACATGCAAGTGTATTTTACTGAAACAACTCTGATTTACCTCTGTTCACATTGGGCATTGATTTATTTGGATGCCTTTAGGAGTTTTTATGTTCTCCTTTACATTTTATTCATCAATTAAGAAGACTAACACAAAATGAAATATTCCTATTAGCTTGGGCTAATTAGGAATATTACAGTCCTCCCCTCCAAAAATGTTGTTTGTCCTCAAGCAACTGCAAGGTTAGAAATGAAATGGATGGGGAGAGAATCTTCTCCCAAGCAATCATCTATATAGAATGAGTCACCTCCCAACATAGTAACTCCAGAAAATTCTCCTCCACCTTAGGTTCCTGCAAAGAAGGTGGGATGAAAAATTGAACATAGTAGAAAAAATTTCCTACCCTGCGCTGTCCTCCTCTCCACTTAAGATAAGCGTAGAGTTCTTGCTGATCTTGGGCTGCAATGATATTGCCCTCAAGTGGCAACATGAAGATTAGATCTGTAAAGATCCTCCCTCCAACGCTGTAAAACCAGTTGGCCCAAAACATTCCACATGTGATGGATAGGAGAGCATCATCATTTGGAATCCCATAACACAATTGGCCCACCTCCAAGAGAAACAAATATTTGGCTATGGTGGCCATAACTCTTCCCATGTTCCCATTAGAACATGGACTGCAGAAAATGTGGGAATCTCCTTACCAAAAGGACACATTCAACCCATGTGCCTTACTCAACATCATGTCTCCAATCAAGATAAAAACAACACCAGCAAGTGGGATAATGATTGGCATCAAAATAGGGGAATTACTGATGGTTTCATAAGGTGCTAGAAGGTACCAACAGTTTCCCAAGTGGTGACAACACAATTTCTCAAACTGCTGCTTTAGAGAAATACATGGAAAATTGTTTCTTGATGCATGGTTAATCATATGAATCAAATGAACACACATGTAATAACAAAACATCCACCCAAGGCCACATAAGAGATGGCTATCTCCATAATATGGTTTGGCCCAACATTGGTCAAGGAGCAAAATCAAGAGCTTGCCTATTTTTGGAGCAATGCACTGCCAAGAGATGGTAAGAGCATGCATATATTGTGATGCACAAACAAAGATATTACCATATGTTGGAAGTAAGAAGACACATGGATCCATGAATAGATCCTCCATAGTAGTTTGGCACACTTCCATGAAGAGAAATGAGCCAAGTGTTGCCTGCAGATCCTCTTCTTCATGCTTGGAAATCCAAGATAAGAAGAGTACATCATAGTAATGGATGTCCTCATCTACTACCTCATATTCCTTACCTCCTCTTTTCCCATCAAGTGCATCAAGTGTGAAATGATCCTGGGGATACTCCATCAATAAGTCCCAGCTCCAAAATGGTAACGCTGTTGGCCAATGAAAATGGGTTCCCTCCAACTCATGGCTCCAATTTTTGACATGTAGAATGTCAAAGGCATCTCCCATAATGCTGCTACACATAAGAAGTCTCTCCCATGGGGAAAGTACCTCTTAAAAATATAAGGCCAAGGAGTAGCCCCTTTGCACTATGATAGTGCCATCTTCTACTCCTGCAACATCATGCAATGTGTGAGAGCAACTCTGCTCTTGCTCTCCCAAGAACATCCAAAGAAACAAAAGATTTTGTTGCTTCCCCATACCTCCATCATATAAATCATGTAGTGAAAACATGGTGATTGATATGAAGAAATTAATATCAACACAATGTGCCCATACTCCTTGCTGCTCAATGATGCAAGTATCTTGCCACACATCTTTCCTCCACATACCCTTAGAAAAAGGATGATGGCCAAACTCTTTCAGAAGTAACCAGCGCAGCCAAGCCTCCTGCTGCCCGGTATCATAAATTTGCAAGTAGCTCACTAGCTTCTTGCTCTCCATCCACATCCATTCAACCAATTGTGGATGTCTCCTTTCATCCTTAATCTTGGTACTCCCATGAGGGCTACCATCTTCCCAATTCAAATTTCTGTCTTTTCATTTCATGGGGCATCGAAATACAATTTTCCCAAGGATCAATGTGATCCCATAAGGATCCAAATAGGTGGTAGGAAAAAACCTCCCATCATGATGTGTGTGGCTCAAGGAGTGTCCAAAAAAAGCATGAGAGATTTTATCCATCCGAAGATGTCCTCCATCATCTATCTGTTCCTCCTTGAATCCATGAAGATCTAAGTGTGAGAAGGAAAGAGCCTCCTCAGATCGTGGAAGAACTTTGCACTCCATGAAATGTTGAAGTGCACCTTTCATGGGATCTCTTGATGAGACCTCCTCCTCATGCATGGTCTTCCAAAACCAGTGAGGCCTTATAATTGCTGCAAGTAGAAGTTTCTCTTTGAGCTGGGGAGTGCTCATTGAGAAAGAGTCATCTACAAAGGAGAAAGGGTTTCTCACTTCAAGATGTCTAATATCTACCATTTCTTCCTCCTTTTATTAATGATTAAAGCTTTCATGTGAATGCTCCCATAAGGCATGGGTCCTCTTTTCTTCATCACTGCCTTTGCACAATGCAGCGCAACTCTGTTGCTCTATATCAGCAGCATGCAAAGATGTACATCCCGCTTCCTCAAGATGAATGAACTAAGGTAAAGATAGATTCTCCTTGGAGGCTCTAGATTTAGCTTTTTATTCACTTAGAATCTCATATTCCAAGTGTCCTCTATGCCTCTTGTCTTCTCCTCTCTGATAATAGGAAATGCATGGCTCTTCCTCTTCTTGAAACCCTTTAGGAGTTTCACTGAAACCCTTCATCTTCTTAACCTCCTTGGGGAGGTCCTTCTTGGATCTGAAAAGTGATGAGATCAATATAATCCTCTTCATCATTCTAATCTTGCTCCCTATGATGGCTGGAACTCATAGGCTGAGCCAAGACTATGCTCTGATACCACTATAATATCCCCAAATTGGGATTGCTAGCAAAGAATGCCTGAAAAATTCATTTTTCAAGAACGTATGCTACAATAAACAATATTAGCCCTTGGATCTCTTAGATATGATAATATAAGATCCAAATCCAAGAGGAAATTAGAAACCAAGCAAACTAGGTGAGATAAACAAACCTTTCACACCTAGAATGGCAGGAAAATGCCCAATAATGGATTGCAACAATATGTGAACACAATTATAGAGCTGAAGCAAGCTAATCATCCATGGAATGTGTGAATAAACACTTCAGCATCAATTTTGAGTACAATAGCAAGAATTAAGGTTCATTTATTCAACCCAAAGTGGGGAAAAGCAACTATTTTAGCCCTAAAAACGTTAACTTGAAAGATTTGCGTAAAAATAAGGGAAAAGGATGGTGGGATCCCTTATCTTAGGTCATAAGAGACTTACATACCAAATTTTTGCTGAAAAAAATGACTCTAGTTATGTTAAATAGATCTACCACTCCCGATATGGCTTAAAAATGCCCAATCCCCATGACTTGACTCAAAAGAAAGTAACTGAAGCTCATGCAGCGTGATTTTCTGAAGTGTTTGAATAAAAAATATCTTGAATATCAGATCTATAGTTTATTACATGAAATAATGAAGAAAAATGGAGATTAAGCTCCTTTATACATCACAGAGAATAACCCGGCAAGGGTTTCATGAGATCCACTGCATAAAAGTGTAGATCTACAGATATACATATGAAAAGAACAATATAATATAGCAGTATCTGAAAACTTAGACCTATAGAAATATTTTACATGAAAAATTAGATCTACAACAGATCCAGATGTAGAAATGTCTTTATTATACATTCCCCTTGGGGATTTCAGCAATACATGAAAGAACAAGAGTAGATCTGAGTTTTACTGTAGCAAATCTGCAGAATGCTTCAGAAATTCTGAAGTAGATACAACAATGAATCAGATCTTAAACATACATGGATTGGTTGGCCAATCCATGGATCACCACAGTGCAAGGAAGACTCCTTTACACCAGAGATCTCTTCTCCAACTGAATGCCAAAATACCCTGCAACTTTGCAATTGGAAATAATGTAGTCCAAGAGGATAAACTCCACTATAGACTTGAAGCAAAATTTGGCCTGATGCCAAGATCAAGATTTGAAGCCCAAACTGCCAATACACTCTTTCATGAGGTTAAAAGACACACTCACTGAGAAGAGGCACTAGTAAAATCTAGATCTGAGCAGATCTAGTCTCCACTTGCTGCAGCTCACTAAAAAAAGTAAATCCCAATAGGATTTATGCTGTCTAAGGGAGATAGATCTTGGCCAAATTCCTGATAGTGGAAGAGTAGTACAATGCCCTCCAAGAGCTACTCAATGGAAGGAGAGAGAATCCCTAAACAAGAAATCCTCACAATTCTCTGCTAAACAACCAAGAGAATGAGATATGTCTAAACAGAAAATATACTCTGAAAGTATAATATAATCAATAACCTTCTCTTGAGCCTTCCCCTTCCTTTTATAAGATGAGAGCTTTGGCAAACCCTAAACCACCTTGAAGAATTATCTCCTTTCACATGAGGGCCTCCTTCTAGAACTGCATTGTCCCTCCATGAGGTACATTGTATCTAGACAGTGCTGTGATTTGGTCCTGTTGACCCAGTCAATCTCCTCAACCCTTGTTCACATGCAAGTGTATTTTATTTGAAACAACCTTGATTTGCCTTTGTTCACATTGGGCATTGATTTATTTGGATGCATTTAGGATTTTTTATGTTCTCCTTTACATTTTATTCATCAATTAAGAAGACTAACACAAAATGAAATATTCCTATTAGCTTGGGATAATTAGGAATATTACAATTTGTGATGAAGGATATGGGGCTCTTGCATTATTCCCTTGGTTTGGAAATTTGGTAAAGAGATTGTGAACTGTTTGTATCTCAGGGAAAGTATGCCAATGATATTCTGAATAAGTTTCACATGGAGAGAAGTAATCCCATGGAGACTCCTTTAGCAGGGAATTTGAGGAAGGAAGATGTTACTTTAGGCAAAGTGGTAGAATCTACCATCTACAGGAAGCCTGTGGGTTAACTCATGTACTGTTGGTGAACACATGCCCAAAAATGTGTTATAATGTTAACCAAGTTAGTCAAGCTATGGTTAAGGCTACCAAGCTCTATTGGAAGGCATCAAAACATGTGTTGAGATACCTAAGAGGCACCACTCTGTTTGGTCTTTGGTACAAGCAAAAAAAAGAGAGTGAAGATTTAAGGCTTCATAGATGTAGATTGGGTAGGGAGTCCATCTAAAAGGAAGAGGACATCATGGGGCATATTCAGTATTGGGTCAACAATAGTTTCCTAGTACAATAGGAAGTAGAGATCAGTTGCACTCATTTCAACAAAAGCAAAGTACATGGATGCTTGTCAAGAAACCTGTGAGGCAATATGAATGAGGAAGATCCTTGTTGGGTTGTTTGGTTTGTAGAGAATCCACATATATTCAACTGATCTTGTAATATGATAAAAAAACACCCGAATCTATTCTAAAAATTGTGGAAAAAAAAATTCAATCGCACCATCACATGAAAAAGAAAGAGAAATAATTTCAATCGCACAACACAAAGATTTATTTGGGGAAAGCCTCAACTAAAAACCCCACTATCTGTATATTGCATAAATTCAAGAACATGAAACCATACAATGTTATTTCCCTTCTTGAGAAACCTTTGCACTATCTCAGACTGTCTCACACTGATCCTGGAAGGTTTGGTCCAATATTTGACCACTTCCCTGCACCTGACATACCAACCTTGATTATGCATTCATAGGCTAATTGAGCTCCTATTAATTAGGAAATTCCAAGTAATTGATTTCGCAATGCATCCAAGGCATTCAAATGACCTCACGCATATACAACTGATAGTCTTCTTCCCTTTAAATCCAATCTCAATTGGGTCACTCTTATAATTGACATGCAAAAACTATTTATAGCAAATTTTTAGTTATTTGATTGATCACTGCATGTGAATTAAGTCAGATTTAATTCACTATACCTCTCACTATCTCATCACTCAGTTAGAACTAGTTAAATATATTTTAACTCAAATAATTGAGTTAACTAATTACAAATCAAAATAAACTGGAACTGGACCCCTTAAAACTTAGAGTGAAATCTACATGCCTCTATTTTGACCCTTAAATCTAATTGACTAAGCTAACTAAGTATTCCTGACTCAATTAACTCATACAAGCTGTCATGTGATGGAATTACAATTTACTTCTAATTTTAATTAAGGCAAAATTAAACTAGAATCCTTCTGGGTGCCATTTTCAAGATTTCTTGTTTCCATTTTCAACATCGTCAAGAGATGGAGCCGACCATGATTTATTGTGATAACCAGAGTTGCATCAAACTCTCGGTTAATCCAAATTTTCATGACAGGTCCAAGAATATTTATATCCGATATCTCCATCTTAGAAATTGTGTGCAAAGGAGGATTATTTTATTAGAGTACAATACCACAGAGGAGCAAGATGCAAATATTTTGATGAAGGGACTGTCAAGAGGAAAATTTGAGTTCCATAGAGGCATAATCGGGTAGTAGACAATCCCTTTCTTGTTGAGAGGTAGTGTTGAAAATGGAAGTAAGAAGAGGCTTCTAATTTAATTTTCCCTTAATTAAATTAGAAGGAAATTGTAATTCCACATCACATGAGAACTTGTATGAGTCAACTAAGTTAGGAAGAATTAGTTGGTTCAGTTAATTCAAATTGAGGGTCAAATTGGAGGCATGTAGAGAATCTCCTACATTACAAGAGCTTTAATTGAGTTTATTTTTAGTTGTAATTAATTAACTTAATTTATTTGAGTTAAAATTAGTTTAACTAGTTCTAGCCGATGGAGGAACTAGTGAGAGGTAAAGTGAACTAAAATAGATTTAATTCACATGCAGTGATCAATTAGATAATTGATAATTCACTCAAAAATAAGGCATGGATGCTAGTTATGAGAAAGACCCAGTTGAGATTGGAGTTAAAGGGAAGTGTACTATCAGTTGTATAATCATCCAATTGTACACATGGTGCATGGAGTTATAGGAGAGCATTGATGTATTACACAATCATTATTGGGTATTTTCCTTGTTAATAGGGGCTTAATTTCGTAGGAAATTGCGCAAGGAAATACAGATTCCTCAGGCCAATCAATTAGGTTAAGTATTGAGCCAATCTTTCCTAGGAATCAATGAAACAAACAAACATAATGCAGAGATCTCTCAAGCCTAAGAGAAGAATTGTATTGTTCTCATATTTTCTGACTTATGCAATATACAGATATCAGGTTCTTTAGATGATTCTTTCCCTAGATAAATATTTATGTTGTGTGATTGAAATTATTTCACTTTCTTGTTCATGTGATTTTGTGATTGTAATTGGTTTCTGCAATTTTTAGAGTAGATTCAAGTATTTTTCTTTATCATATTACAAATATCAGTTTCAATCTACATGTATTTTTTATAACATTAGCCATAATTCCAACAATCCCCCCCCTTTGGACTTGATGGAAATCACTTTGGTGTTTGGTCACTACTTGAAAATACCTGCAAACACACCTGCAAACATCAAGAATTCTATCAAAATACCTATTTCCAAACACCAAGCTTCTCCCCCCCTTTGACATCAAGGGAAAATTGTTGAACCCGGCTAAATGAAGTACTTCCCTTGTAGTGCCAATTGTTGAAGCTCTTACCTACTGAATATGAATCATGAAACCTGCATATTGACTATGCCCCCCCTAAGCATATGCTGAACATTCTCAATATATTGCAATACTTTATGACTCTACAAAATATGACCTTTCCTATGACCAAAGACTCTATGCTCCCATGATTCCATCAATTACCCAACATATGGGATTTACATATTGGGCTAAAATTTTACATCAATGTCCCAAAGTAATGGGATATCATGACTTGATCCCAATAGCGCATACATGAATAGATTGTAGAATGATATACAACATGGGTATTTTAATGACCTTTACATCAAGAGACATATATAATTCTTATAACCAAATCCAAAGACCTTAATAATGATGTAGCTATTAGAGAATTAAATATTACAGAGCAATGAAACACATAAAATATGTGGAAAACACAAGCACACAAAACACATAAAACTAGAGAGACACAGATATATGTGGTTCACCCAGTTTGGGCTATGTCCACCCCGAACAGCCAGTCCTTCCTTTCTATTATCCAACAAAATGAAGAGACACAACCTACATCAGATCCTTTGTAATATATTATGTTCTCTCTCACAGTCTCCCTATCTGTTTTTCGCTCCGAGAATACACATACAATACACATCCGCAATACAATACCCTCATACAAGTGAGGGGTTTCCTTCTAGGGCAAAAAAGCCTAAACTAAACATAACTTCTATCGTCATATCATCCGCCTAATGAACGGCCCAGATTGACTAGAAATTACTATACTTTTACAAGGCAATTTTACATCTGTTTGTAGCTTTGGGGGCGCTGCCCCCAAAACCCCCCACCAAGGAGGGGCTCTATAAAGTCACAACCACCCCCCCTTGGACCCCCCAGGCAGCGTTTAATTACGGGCGGCATTGCTGCCCCCATTAACGTATAGGGGTCCAACGCTGTGATACAAAATAAACAAGATAATTAGGCTCCACACCCAATAGTAGCAAGATCATGATAGTCATTGATGTAACCATAGGTCACAATTAAAAAAACATCAACACATGGAAGGTTAGTGGAATTAACCCCACAATTACCCTTTTCAACTTTTTGGTTCAAATTATCAATCAATTGCACGTGGAAGCTTTAACCATGAGTGACTCTTTGGTTGATAAATCAATATAATAAACCCTTACCTTTTCATCCTCACCCCTTCGCATTACCTTATTTCATACACGCCTTCAAAATATACAATTAACTCAGGTCTGTGGGTTATGGCCCACATAACTCCGTTATACACACAACGGTTTATACTATAGAGTTTATTTAACATACATGCTTTAGCAATAAAAAACACTTCACTTTATCACATATCACCCATATAACTCAAACTATTACCTGCATATACGTGAATAGGATTCCAGGTTCCCACCATCTTTCGACCCATCATAGCGCATTACAAGTCGGCAAACTTAACTTTCAACTTAAATGTAAATGATACAATCGACGATGCGAAGTCGTATTGTAATATCCACCACAGATCTTCGCCAGATCTAATGACCATGCTGTATCTGCTCACATGCCATCTCCCGTCCACATCACATTGCAACTGAAACACTTTATCGTGTGAACTCTTTAATGCTAAACTTTAAAACCTGCGATGTGTGCTAATGCACAATGCTGACACATGGCCTCCACTCATCGCATCACATATCTCAATTCTTACCGCATCATAAGTTATCTTATTCATCTTGCGAAGTCCTTAACTTATAAACTTATTAATTGCTGATGCGAAATAGTGCCATGCCGACACGCGTCCACTTCACAATTTATCAATTTACCCTGTGAAGTCATCTTAACCATTCATCTCTCGCATTCGGATATGCGATCTAATCATGATCATCTATTCACCTTCACGCAGATCTTCTTCACCTCTTCTGCCCACACTGATCGTTGCCGTCAAACCTTAAATCTTCGGTTCTGCGATTCAATTCTTTCCATTGATTTCCTCTTTGGAATTCTTCTCCGTATCTTCTGCCTTATTTGATTTATGTACTTTCTGCCATCACCGCTCTGCAACTCTGTTACGGTACTCCTCCTGAGCTTGTTCAGAATTATTCAACGCAAATCTCTCCTGAGCTTATTTTTGTTTTTTATTCATATAGCCATTATACTATCTTGAACTTGAATACATAGCACACTTTGTACTATTCCTCTTCTTCCATATTTCATAATTTTTTCTTTACAATCCTACACATAAGTTTATACTGATATCGAATTCTTCTATTACAAATCACTCAACACATAACGTAAATGACACATCGTCAAACTGAAATTCGATTTCTCATTAAACATATAAATTGTACAAATACAAGCAAACTCTGTTTAAAATCTGGCTTTGGTTTGATACGCCTTTTTCATGGCCCTTTTCTCTTCCTCTCTCTCTCTCTCTCTGTGCACATAGGCTTACAATTAAGAGTCTATATCTCTCTCTTTTTCCACTCTACTTGTTTGTGCCTTTGAGGCTTTACAAATATATAAAAAAGGTTCTGTAACCAATTCTGGCTCAAATCCATAATTTAGGTTTTAACCTTGAACAAAAATTATCTACACACGAATCTTATAACATAAAATAAACAATAGCGAGAGCATAAAACATAAAACAGATCAACACAGAGATTTTCCCCTGAATCCCAAATCGGGATGACCAGCTTGATTTTTCATTATATTCCTTTTAGTGTTACAACACATATATATACATGTCGAAGCATACATAAACCCCAATCCATAAACCCTGGATTAGAACATAACCATAGTTCCCTTGACGGATCTACATAAATACCAGGGGCTGAAAACCATCGTACCCCAAAACCATGTGCAAAACCATGCACAAAACCATGGACGCGGACTACCCACCAAAAATTAAGGAATTTTTTTTTTCGTCGGGGCGCTGCCCTAGACCCCGACAGGGGGGGCTACCGCCCCCCTGTGACCCCCCTGTTGCGCCCAGCGCAAAGGGGGGGCTATCGCCCCCCCTCTTACCCCCCCGCACGTGCTTAGTCGTGGAAAGAATATAACACATACCCAACATTCTCCCACTTGTTGTTTTCTTTCCACAGGGGGCCACAAGAGGGCTTAGTCATTGGCCCAATTCTTCAACACCATTTTTTCTCTACACCAAGAGAACTTCTGAGTGCTCACAGACTTTGTTAATGCATCTGCAAAATTCTTCAAAGTGTCCACCTTTACCAGCAACACCCTTTTAGCCTCAACCATATCTCTAACAAAGTGATATTGAACATCAATGTGCTTTGTCTTTGAATGATAGGCAGGGTTCTTAGCCAAGAAAATTGCACTTTGGCTATCACAGTCTATCCTTATAGCTTGTTGTACCAACCCCATACTTGAACACAATCTCTGCAACCAAATTGCTTCCTTGCTTGCATGAGTGACTGCTATGTATTCTGCCTCTGTAGTTGAAAGAGCCACTACAGACTGTCTTTTACTCATCCAACTGACTGCGCCTCCAAATAGGCTAAACACATACCCACTTGTAGATCTTCTTTGGTCCAGATCTCCAGCCCAGTCTGCATCAACAAAACCACAAATTTCCAACATTCTTTCCAATCTTGGTCTTCCCTGGTAGCACAAGCCATAATCACTAGTGCCACGTAAATATCTGAAAACCCACTTCACTACTGTCCAATGCTCCTTCCCTGGGTTTGACATAAATTGCTCAATACTCCCACTTCATGTGCAATGTCTGGTCTAGTACAGACCATTGCATACATCAGGCTACCCACTGCACTTGCATATGGAACACAGGACATATCCTCCTCTTCTTCTTGTGTCTTGGGACACTGTTCAGCAGACAGCTTTACACCTACAGGAATAGGAACATTTACCGGTTTACTATTCTTCATATTGAATCTCTGCAATATAGTCTCGACATACTTCCTCTGGTTTAACGAGAGCTTCCTCTTTGCCCGATCTCTCTTAATTTCCATGCCCAAAATATAGTTTGCAGCACCCAGATCCTTCATGTCGAATTTGGAGAACAGTTGGGTCTTCAAATCTTGGATAATTTCTTTGTCATTTCCAATCAACAACATATCATCCACATACAAGACCAAATAAATAACACGGTCACTAATTAATTTAAAATAAACACAGTGATCCTCCTTGCTTCTGGTGAAGCCAAGTCCCCGTATATAGGTATCAAATTTCTGATACTACATCCTTGGTAACTATTTTAACCCATACAGAGACTTCTTCAACCTGCATACTAGTTCTTTCTTACCCTTCACCATAAAACCTTCAGGTTGCTTCATGTAGATCTCCTCTTCTAGATCTCCGTGAAGAAATGTTGTCTTCACATCCATCTGTTCTATCTCAAAATCAAATGCAGCAGCAATAGATAAAAGTAATATAATAGAAGTGACTTTGGCAACAGGAGAAAAAATATCACCAAAATCAATTCCCGGCACTTGGGAATAACCTTTTGCTACCAACCGAGCTTTGTATTTCTCCACCTTGCCTTCTACATTCATCTTCTTCTTAAACACCCATGTGCTCCCAATGGGCTTCCTTCCAGCCGGCAACTACACCAGATCCCATGCATCGTTTTTGTGCAAGGATGCCATTTCATCAACCATGGCCTCCTTCCAGAGTTTTCCATCCTCTGAATCTACTGCCTCCCTGATAGTTCTGGGTTCATCATCAATTATAGTTAAGGCAAAACCTGAACAGAAAGCAGATGGACTATACCTTTCTGGTTGCCTTCTTTCCCGAACTGATCTTCTCAAAGCTGGAGTTTGTGGCTCTTCATCTTCTGAGTCTTCTTCTGTTGTAGAGTCTGATTCATCCTCCTTTAGCTCAAACTCTATCTTCTCAGGTTCCTTTGGTAGGACTTCATATTTAACAACATCTTTCACCTCTCTAAACACCACATCTCGGTTGTACACAACCTTCCTTGTTTCTGGGTTCCAAAGCTTGTAACCTTTTAAACCATCCTTATACCCAATAAAGATGCACCTTTCAGATTTATTATCCAACTTGGTCCTTTTCTGCTTTGGAACATGTACATATGCATCACACCCAAATACCCTTAGATGTGAAAGAGAGGGTTTCTTACCAGTCCATACCTCATGTGGAGTCTTATCCTCCAACACTGATGAAGGTGATCTGTTAACCAGATATCATGCAGTCTCCACTGCCTCTGCCCAGAAGTCTTGTCCTAACTCGGTACCACTGAACATGCTTATTGCCTTTTCCATCAATGTTCTGTTCATTCTTTCTACAACTCCATTTTGCTGAGGTGTGTATGGAGTAGTCTTCTGTCGTGCTATACCACACTTCTTACAGAACTCTTCAAATTCCTTCTTGCAGAACTCCCCACCATTATCTATCCTCAACGCCTTTATCTTCTTCTCTGTCTGGTTTTCCACCAGAGCCTTAAATTCTTTAAATTTGTCAAAGAATTCAGATTTCTTCCTCAAGAAATATATCCATGTATTCCTTGAGAAGTCATCTATGAATGAAACATAGTACACAGACTTTCCCAGTGATGGAACTGACACAGGCCCAAACACATCATTGTGCACAAGTTCTAATATCTTGTTTTCCCTCTTAGCACCAGAAGGAAAACTCACCCGATTCTGCTTCCCATATACAAAATGTTCACAGAAATCAAAATCCAGAGAACAATTAGACATACCTTCTACCATACCATCTCTATGCAGTATCCGAAGGCCCTTCTCTCCAATATGTCCAAGCCTTTGATGCCATAGCATGGTCTTTTCTCCAGAGACAACTAGACTTTTCGTCCCACTTTCAGGAACCACAGAACTGTTACACCCATCAATAACAGTGCTACCTTGTAGCTTGTACAGAGTTCCAGTCCGAACTCCCCGCATTAAATACCAGTGCTCCTCGAACCATCTTGCAGGCATCTTTCTCGAACACTGTTTTTACACCTGCATCATCCATCTTGCTTACAGAAATCAGATTTCTGGCCAATGCAGGAATATGCAGAACACCGGGAAGTGTTCTAATCCTTCCACCTTGCAGCTTCAGCTTGACCTTTCCACGTCCGATGATTCTAGCCCTCCTATCATCCCCTAGGAAGACATCACCACCATCATATTTCTCATACTCGCAGAACCACTCCCTATGGGGAGTGAAGTGAAAGGATGCACCTGGGTCAATCAACCATGACTCATGATCTACATGTGTATGTGATGAAGAATCCAAATACACATCCCCACCTTCATCCGAGGTGATTTTTGCCTCTGAATAAGGAGCATCATCAGATCCCTTTCCTTTCTCAGGAGCTTTAGATCTGCAGTCCTTTTTGTAGTGCCCTTCCTTTCCGCATTTCCAGCACACCTTTACAAACTTTCCAGGAGATTTAGATCTCCCTCTAGATTTGGATCTCCCACTCGAACCCTTATTCTTGTTTCTGTTCTGGGACCTTCCTCGTACAGATAAGGCATCTCCATTCTGACCCTCCATATTTCTCCGTCTCATTTCCTCCGATAGCAAGGCTGAGACAATGTCATCAAAATTCAAGGTAGTTGTATTGCTACCTATTGCAATAACCAGACTGTCCCACGAATCTGGTAGAGAACACAACAAACTGATGCACTTATCTTCATCTGAGATTTTAATATCAACAGATGACAACTGACTTACCACAGTATTGAAGGCATTTAGATGCTCTGTCATCGAGTCTCCATCCTTCATCCTCAGGTTATACAGCTTTTTCCGCAGGAACAACTTATTCACCAGAGACTTAGATTGGTACAAAGTCCCTAGCTTTTCCCACAAGGTCTTTGCCGTAGCTTCCCCAAATACATTCAACAATACTGAATCTGAGACACACAATCGTATTGTGCTTTTAGCCTTCCAATCCAGTTTCTTCCAGTCTTCGTCTGACATTCCTGTTGGCTTAGTACCTAGATATACTGCGATCCACTGATCTTTATCCACCAGCAGATCCTCCATCTTGAGCTTCCATAACTCAAAACTCTAACCATTAAATTTCTTGATCTCTATCTTTCCGCCGCTCGCCATCTTCTCTCACCGCAAGAATCGATCCCGCAGATCTCCCACTGAACAGGGTCTACCTCAGGCTCGAACTAAAAACCCTCAGCAGCAAAGGCGTCCCCTTGAAGTCGAAACAGCTCTGATACCAAATGTAGGTTTTAACCCTGAACAGAAATTATCTATACACGAATCTTATAACAGAAAATAAATAATAGCGAGAGCATAAAACATAAAACAGATCAACACAGAGATTTTCCCCTGGATCCCAAATCAGGACGACCAGCTTGATTTTTCATTATATTCCTTTTAGTGTTACAACACATATATATACATGCCGAAGCATACGTAAACCCCAATCCATAAACCCTGGATTAGAACATAACCATAGTTCCCTTGATGGATCTACATAAATACTAGGGGCCGAAAACCATTGTACCCCAAAACCATGTGCAAAACCATGCACAAAACCATGGACGCGGACTACCCACCGGAAATTAAGGAAAAAAAATTTTCGCCGGGGCGCTGCCCCGGACCTCGACAGGGGGGGCTATCGCCCCCCCTCTTACCCCCCCCCCCGCGCGTGCTTAGTCGTGGAAAGAATATAACACATACCCAACACATAAGTTACTCAACAAAATCCCTAAATCCTCCAAGTC
>JAXQQM020079408.1:0-164617 GCA_034641835.2 Pinus albicaulis
TAAAGAGAGAGAGAAAAGAATTGGTCTAGTGGTACCTATATAGTCAATATCCCACATAAGAGACACACATAGATATTGATGTTCAAGTCTTCAGAGTTCTTGAACTCACCTGCAATGTCTTGGCAACACAATGATAATGTTTTGAAGTGATGAAACAATATTTCATGTGTAAATTGTACTCCAACCAATATTATGTTGGAAAATCATATCATAATACTTGATATTTTATATAATATAATTTATGTGGTTGAAATTATTTATAGTTGCACTTGATATTATTTAGTATTGTAATTAACATATGTAACTTTACATTTTCATATTAGATGAACATGTACATTGTATGCCATTTTTTTTAATTTAGTTGCAAAATCACACTATTTAATTTATGTTGATTTATAATGAACAAATAAAATCAATATAAAACTACTAAAGTAGTAGTTTATGTTTATTAATGAAAGTAAATAAAATGAATATACGACTAAATTAATTTCTTATAATAAATTCTAATGAAAGTAAATGAAATTAATATAAACTACTAAAGTAGTCATTAATATAATGAATATAAAACTACCAAAAAAAGATAAATGAATACTACAAATGATAATGTTTTTATTACAAATGATGACTAAATTCTAGATATATATGACTATTAGTAGCTAATCTACAATACCTTATAACACAACCAACATTTAGTCATATTTCTTTGGTCATTAATTGGTTTCAAACAATGACTAAAATTTTCATATATATGACTATTAGTAGTTAATTACACCGTAGGTGTCTTTATTTGAAAACAACTCACCTGTTGTCCACCTGTCCTTCATTTTCATCATTAGATGTTTTGTTAGAAGATTAAAAGATCCTCAAACGTTGATTTGAATTTGATATTTAAATTCAGTTTTGATTGACGAGGTGGCAATAGAGCGTTGAATTCGATATTGCATGGCAAGGTGGCAACCGGCCTTGGTTCCTAAGGTATGGATATAACCGTCTTAGTTAATGGCACTCATTAGCCTTCCTTGCCCTCCCCACCAACATTAGCCACATGCATTGTAGATCTTGATTCTGTTAATTCAATCCGGCTGCCTCATTGACGTAAATGCAACAGGAGGTCTAGTGACAAGCTCATGTGTGCTCACTACTCAATCTCTTGATAAACTCAAGAAGAGTGTTCTAGCAGGAAAGACTAAAGATGACAAAGAGTATTTATATTTTTCGACATTTGAAGCCTTGGCCTCATTTGTGTGGAAATCAAGGGTGAAGGCTCTTCAAATTCCTTTTGATGAAGAAGTACGGCTTCATTTTGTTGTAAACGTGAGAAAGGTGTACAAACCACCACTCCCGGAGGGGTACTATGGTAACGGTTTCTACGGGGCTTGCGTTGTGGTTTCTACGAAAGTTTTATTGGAGGCTTCGCTTTGGGATTTAGTGAGAATGATGCAGCAAGCAAAGGCAATACTGACAGATGAATACCTTCGGTCTACCATGACCCTAAACCGGAAGCTGGGCCTCCTTTCACAACAGAAGTATATTTGTCTGACTGGAGCCGCATGGGATACTCACAAGTGGATTTCTGTTGGGGTGAGGTAGTGAACATGACTCCAGCTAGCTTTTCATTTGTTCATGTTTTCGTTTTTGTTTCGCTTCCCAATACAAATACAGATGATAAGAGAAAGAATGGCATCAGATTTATTACATGCTTTCCCTTTGAAGAAATGGAAGCATTCAAATCAGAAATGGGAAGGCTTGAAATGTAACAGGAAATAGGTGATGTCGACAATATCCTACTGTGATCATCGTATGCATTTGTATAATAATATTTAGTAAACTAATGGGAAGTTATAGATCAATTGACATCTCTTTCCATTCTATTTCTGTGCGTTTTCATCCATGTCTGTTTCTATAAATAAACACTACAAGTATGTGATGGTTTTCAATAATCTTGAAAAGTAGAAGTTTGAGTTGTGTTTATCGGCATTGTCTATGATATTTTGAAATGAAACTTCTTTGTTTCCGCGAAGTATGTATCTTATCCCCTGCTTGCTCACTATTGACCAATTGAAAACTCATGATTATATAAAATTTGTGCCAGGAGGAAAGGTTTACATGGTGTATTCAAGTGCCCCCTGATGCCATATCTCCAATTATAACATGATGTAACACTTATCCCGATTGTAAATATTCTCTGAATCTGCTTGTGTGGCTATTTGGGCCCACTTCTTCATCTTTGTTTACATAGACGGATGATGGAGATGGAGATGGATTTATTAGTGATTGTGAGAAATGTTTTGTAGCTGGAAGTATATTCTGTACTTTGTATTTTTATTTATTTTTGGTGTGTTACGTGTTATTTCACTCCAGTCCATGTACTCTTGTTGTCTGATTATTGCGGACATATTCATCTCCTTTTCATTTACTTGAATTATTTTCCCTCCATAATTGATATTCGAGAATTCTATTACAGTGTTATAAATGTGTATGATGGTAACACACAAGAAAATGTCTAAACAAGTAAGGTAAATAATTTTTTATATTAAGTCAATTGTTTCAACCTAACGTGCTTTATCATTGGTTTAAATTTTAAGAAACACAAATTTCAATAATATAATGGGAAGTTTGAAGCTCATATCATATAATATTTTAGAAGTAAGTGAATTTTTTTTCTTGTCATAATTAAAAATTTATTCATGATCAAGTTATATTGTGACGCTAATTTTTATAAAATTTTATAAATATGATCCAACTGAATTTTATATGAATTCAAATCCTAAATTAACAAAATATCTACTTTGCTTAGCGTTTTTGGTTTAGAGCCCGCTCCTTAGGCTAATTGTTCCACCCAACTACCTCATACAACACTAATTCACTATTATTTATTATATAAATATATGATTAAGGATCTCATATAAATAAATAAATAAAACATAATTTATTTTTTATTTATTTTTTTATCAATTTATTTAAATGATCATATTATTTGTAAATAGTTTTTTAATAAATATAAATATATAATTTATTTTTTAATTTATTTTTATTTATTTATTTATTATTTTATTTAAATGTCAAGTGTGAATAATCATTTACATATAAAACAAATCCTAATGTTCATTCTTGAGTAGTTATTTTGATTAGTGTTTACTTTAATTTAGAGAATTTTGCTTTAGTAATTATAATAATTTTTTTACTAATAAGAATCACATTTTATTTTACATTTGTGCTTTTATAATTTGTTATTGTTTAATAAATTTATAAAAAAATTGTAAGTTTGTCCAAATTTTATTGTGAAAATTAGTAAATTTGTAGAAATTTAATTGATTTTTCTAATGATATAACGTGTAGAGTTATTACCACTTTTTATTTTTTTAATGATTCAACTAAAATTAACATTTTTATGTTGTCACTAGGAGTTTTTATTTTTATTTTTAATGTTAGTTACTTTTTATAACCTTAGGAGGTTCTTAATATTGCATTTTTTTTTAATAAATAGACATCCACTATATAATTAAAAAGAGTATTAGGTAAGAGGATTTTAGGATTAAATTTATTTGAATAAATAAATGTGTAAAATATTTTAATAAGAAACTAAATTTAATAATTATAAAATATAAAACTATAACTTAAATTTGTGATTTTACTTTGTATTTTTTTCTTATGTATATAGAGAAAGGCTAAACCAAGCTTGGAGTTAAGAAAATAAACCATAACGTAAAGAACAATATCTCCTTCCAAAAATGTCTCCATATTAAAATGACATTCACTTTCTTGTATACCAAGACTATTTTTCTTCATATCAAACTCTTAAGAGGAAATGTGATGGTGCAACATAGGATTGAATATTCAATCCAAATTATTTCCAAGACACATTCGTAGCCTCGAGATTCAAAAAATTCCCTCATAAATTGCATAATTATGGCATGGGTGTCAATATCAATGTTGACCCATTTATAATTTATACAAAACCAGCCTCAAGTTGTATGCTTATGATGGTTTGGGATGGTGTAACATAAGATTCCAAGAAACATTTGTAGCCTTGAGATTCAAAAATTTCCAAGAAATTGTTTGGGATGGTGTAACATAAGATTCCAAGACACATTTGTAGCCTTGATTCAAAAATTTCCAAGAAACAATTGTAGCCATGAGATTCAAAAATTTCCATCATAAATTCTATAATTATGGGATGGGTGTAAATATGAATGTTGGCCCATTAAGTTATACAAAATCATTTCCAAGACACATTTGTAGCCTTATTAAAAAAATTCCATCATAAATTGTATAATTATGGGATGGGTGTGAATATCAACGTTGGTCCATTAATTTATACAAAACCAACTTCAAGTTGTATGCCTATGATGGTTTGTGATGGTGTAACACAAGATTGGGTATTCAATCCAAATCATTTCCAAGACATATTTGTAGCCTTGAGATTCAAAAATTTCCGTCATATATTCTATAATTATGGGATGAGTGTGAATATCAATGTTGGCTCATTAATTTATACAAAAGCAACCTCAAGTTGTATTACTATGATTCAAATTGTACAATGAAAAATCCTTTAGAACATAGGTAAATATCATATTTTTTTTACCACAAGGTGTAGATCCACTAATGCAAAGCATCTCATTCCGCCCCAATTTTCTTTTTACCCACATTTACAAAGCCATTTTATGCACTTACAAAAATCCTACATCTCACTTAGTCATTCCTATGCCAAGGATTCAATTTATGGTAAGTATGGCATATAACAAGTTTTTACAAGGAAAAAGAATAAGTTTCACATTTGTAAGAAAATAATAGAAAAAATCATCTAATTGATTTGTTATCATTTCTAGTACATATTTTATTAATTATGAGTAAAACCTCGTCTTGAATGCAAAACACAATTTTATTCTTAATGCAAATTCCATATTATGTTATCGACTCGTTTCTAGTACATATTTTATTAATGATGAGTAAAACCCCATCTTGAATGCAAAACACAATTTTATTCTTAATGAAAATTCCATATTATGTTATTGACTTATGACGTTTCCTTTGCAACATTTGGTGCAATTGCTAGTTTACAGTATCTTATAACAAGACCAAAATTTAGTCATATTTCTTTGGTCATTAATTGGCTTCAAAAGACGACTAAAATTTTCATATATATGACTATTAGTAGCCAAATTAGAGTATCTTATAGTACGACCAACATTTTGGTCATATTTATTTGGTCATTAATTGGTTTTCTAGGGTGATCATTTAGTAAAATATTTTGTTCTATATTTGTTCATTAATTGTGACAACTAATGACTAAATCAATGACTAAATTAATGACCAAATTTATGACTAAACATACTACTAGACATAATTTTGAGACAACTAATTAATGGCTAAGCTAAAAATGACCAAAAGTTGGTCACGTTATAAGATACTGTAAATTAGCTACTATTGGTCACCGATAGAAAAATAGTCATTTATATGAAAATTAATTGGCCTTTTAGTAACTAATTAGCCATTTTGTAATAGTGATTACACAAATGAATAGTAATTGCATGAGTCAAATGAAAAAACCTCGTTTCTATATATAGGAGTCTACGGGATCACAATATAATCAAAGCTGACATAACAATAATAATGTACATGCACAACAATAAAAATAGTGGGATTATATGGGGAACAATAATAGCAATATGGGGAATACATGGCCACAACAATAACAATATGGGGGATACAATAAAGGCATACACTAGTATTCTAAGGACCTAGCATGCGCCTCTCCTTCAAAAAAGTGTTTTCTTCAATGCTTGAGTAGTTTTGCATGCTTCTGTACAAAATTCTCATCCTCCCATTTCAAATCTTCAGTAGGTAAGTTCTTCCACTTCATGAGATACTCTAAAATTGATAGATTTCGTAGGTGTTGATTTCCTTTTTCCTTGACTTCTTTAGGTTCCAATTTTATTTTTCCTTCCTTGTCAAGTTCTAGAAATATTGTTTGAACTGAGAGATTGTTACCTACAACATTTTTTAAGCATGAAACATGAAAAAGTAGGTGCACTCAGGAAGATGCAGGAAGCTCCAATTTGTATGTCATAGTAGAAATATTTTGTAACACCTTCTAAGGACCATAATACTTGGGTGATAATTAATTATCCTTCTTAGATTGCTTGAGGGACATTTGTTTGTATGGCTATAGCCGTAAAAATACCCAGTCGCCTACCTCAAAATTTATTTCGATGTGATGTTAATTTGCCTATTGTTTCATTCGATTTTATGCGAAAGTGAGGTTATCCTTTAAGAGTTGCAAAACTTTTTGTTGATTCTTTATGTGATATTCCACTGCTTGAACCTTAGAATTGTCTCTTAAAGATGATGTGATGGATGGTGGATGAGATGAATACATTGCCATATATTGGGTAATTTTTGCTATAGTATGGAAGGACGTGTTATACAAACATTTAAACAGAGGTAACCAATCGACCCATTGTGCTTGTTTATCATATACAAAGCGATGAATATATACTTCTAAACATTTTTTCACTATATTAGTTTTCCCATCATATTGACGATGATAAGATGAGCTATGAGTTAATTGAGTACCCGCATAAGAAAATAATTCATTCCTAAAATTTCTAATGAAAATGGGATCTCTGTTGCTTACAATAATATTTGGGTTTCCATGTAGCTTTTGAATTATTTCCATAAATGTAGTAGAAACTGTATTCTATTTAAATTGATGAGATAATGCAAAAAATTGTGCATAGTTGGTAAGTATATCAACTACCACCATGATGAAACTCTTTCCTTCGGACTTGGGTAAACTTGTGATAAAATCCATTGAAAAATCCTCCCAAAATTGAATTGGAATTGCTAAGGGTTGTTTCAAACCCGTTGTTTTAATTGTCTCAACTTTATTTTGTTGGAAAACCAAAATTCCACTAAAATATTTTGAATATCATATTTAAGACCATCCCAGAATAATTTCTTCTTAACTTGGTGGTAAGTTTTTAAAAATCTCGAGTGCCCTCCTAAGGGAGAGGTGTGTAATTATAAAAGAATATTTTATTTGAGTTATGTTGGAAAAATCTTGCAGATCTTTTTGGGGTGAATCGATTATTCTGCATATTCAAAATTTTTACTTTTTCATTCCTTTAAAACCCATACGCTACTTTGCTGAAGCCAACTAGCGTATACACGCGGATATCCTTCATAAAACTCGCGTATACACAGAGATCTAATTATGCCATTAATTATTCACTTATATCATTCCATCATTCATTCATTAGATGTTCTATAAACAGTAAACATGTGCAGTAAGAATAGAATAAACCATCACACATAAGCATCACACATGAACACCAGGATTTTTAGGTGGAAACCCAAGTCGGGAGAAAACTACCGCTGCCATTTCTCAGCCTTCAATATTTTATTATAAAGAAAACATCTTACAACATATGTGTGCTTGTACAGAGACTCTACCCGACCAGGAGCTCCCACTGGCTGGATTTACCGACCTCTCTTGGAGGGAGGCTCCAACCCCACGACCAGGTTTCCAACTCCTAAACAGAGCACAGACCCGATCTGGATTTACCCGACCCTATCCACGGAAGGGAGCTACAACCACAGGCACCTCTCTGGACCATGTTTCATCAATTTCCCTGGATGGATCCAAAGCTTCCTTTAGGACATAACTTAATAGTGCATTTCTGTCCTAATATTATGAACACCAGGACTAGACCCACTCCATACTTTTAAGCCGCAATTGAACATAGCGATACATATAACTCAGCATCAGGATATCGATAAACCAATGAGAACGGTCCCGGACATTTCTTACCACAGACTTCAGCAAACCCTAGTTTGTATACGCGCTTTCCTTTCGCTGATGTCGCGTATATACGCGCTTCCGTTCACATAAACCAGCGTATACTTCTGTACATATTACAGATCCAATTTCATTGCGCATACGCGCTTTCTCTTCAGCGAAGCCGCGTATATACGCGCTTCCTCTGCGGCAAACAAGCGTATGGTTCTTCAAACATTTAGGTCATTGCAATTCTTCAGAACAGATACATCACTTCAGATTTTACCCTTTACCTCAGACAGATGTTCGCCTCATCACAGATCTAATCATTCCATAAGAAGATCTAGCAAATACAAGTACATTTCAGATCTAGATCCCCTTCTTCATCATTGGTGCATCATACATTCAGATCTATCATTCAACTGTAACCCTTTCCATTCAGATCTACTTCAGAGAGAAGTATTCATTCAAGCTCAGACATATTGCACCCACACTCATGATTTGCACAATGAATTTCTTCTCTTTATATAGGTTTACCCTTTTTCAATACCATGAGCCAAAACCACATTACTTCCGATGGTATTCCTGGACGGGGTCATTTAGATGAATCATTACCCAATAAAATGGGTCAATACCATGGTGGTTACCCCTGGTTTTGCACTTTATGAGCGCTTTTTCCCATACGCGACTTGGCACGATGTTTCCCGCGTGCATACGCGACTTCTCCTAGACAGATCCGCGTATGCCTTGAGACATACTCTTTTCACCATAGATTTAGCACATGCTGAATTCCTTTCTTCATTGCCTTCTGTACTCACTGTAGATACATCAGATTTAGTTCATCAAGACATATTCTATCAAGCACAACCTCATCAAGTGGGTTTCCATTCAAGGACAACACTCAGCATCATATTGCTAACAAACATCATTTCATATCAGATTTACATCATTTACCAAGTCCATCAGGTCAAGAAAAACTTCATCAGGTGGTTTGCCATCAAGGACAACACATGTCAACTGTCTCATGTCTTCATCTTCATTCAGTGGGTTGCCATCAAGGACAACACTCTGCATCATATTGCCAAAAATCTCCCCCTTTGGACTTGATGGCAACCACGATGGTGTTTGGTTACCACAACAGATAGGTACATTAAGAATACAATGACACCATGTCACTCTCCCCATTTTTGACACCATTCTTTCTCTTCATTCAAACACCATGTCACTCTCCCCCTTTGACATCAAGGGCAAAGGGTGGATCAAAACCAACATACTCTTCCCCTTTTCTCCGCATGTGGAAGAAGCGTTCTGCAGATCTGATATATACTGAAGTGACCAAGCTCCCCCTGAGTTCATGCTGAATCTTCAAACATATTTTTCAATGAAGTACAAGACTCTATGAACTTCCTATCACCAAAGACTCATACTTACATCAAATATCCAACCAAGTGGATTTACATATAAGACTCAAGTACCCAACCAAGTGGGTTTACACATTTCAACTCAGCTACCCAACCAAGTGGGTTTAAAAATTTGATAAGTCCTTACATGACTGAATATTACAATTTTACATCATGGGTCTCAACAAGAACTTTTCACCAAATTACAAAAATGACCATTTAAGACCAACGCCTAGAAAGTCCTCAAGAAAAAGAACATTTTTCATAATTAACATAATGCCAAAAATGCATTATACTTAGCAATGCTAATGCTCCCCCTAAAACTGTGCATCCATGCATCCTTTTCATATGACTAAGGCTCCCCCTTAGTTTGTGCATCCTGAACACTTTCACCAACAAATCATCAAGGCATCTTTATCAAAACATTAGAAATAGAATTATGAGAACTGGAACACCACCAGAGATACCAAACAGTATCAGAGATATCAAACAGCACTGCAGCTGTGCTGAAGAGAGCTGACTCCAAACAGAAATATGTCAGCAATCAGACATACGCAGTTTTCTGTGCATGAACTCGCGTATATATGCGACTGTGTTTCAGGAAATACGAGTATCAAATACCATCTTCTAGACTTTAACCAGATCTGATCCTCTGTGAGAAAAAGACAGTGTTCAGCTTCTTCCCGAGATATTTGAATGCTTCCCTGGACTACAGATAGATAGAACAGAGTAGTTGTGTCTTCAACCGTCATCCAATGGTTGTAGCATAAGTACATTAGTAACCAAGCCTTCAGATTCTTTGTAGCATCAATACATTCTTTCCAAGAGAAATTAACATACCAGAACAACATCTTCAAATATGTGTCAAGCAGTCATCCATGTGGTCCAATATCATCAAGATCTTCAAGATTTAACATGATGTAACATAGTAACAAAAGATCTCAACCATAGTAACAAACTCTGCATGATTTATTTCTGAATCAAACGACTTCCAACTCATCCATGTGTGAGCAACAAAGATACTTTTCAGTAAACAGGGATCAAAATCTCATCATAATAAACCATATACCAAGTCATCATCATTTGAGCATGAGTATCACAATAATCAAATAATAAGCATTCATAGTGCCAATAATGCAGTTATTAGTGTTCAACCTGCTGCTCCCCCTGAACCAGTGCTCCTCCTTAACTTGTGCAACCTCAATACCTTTATCAGCAAGTCATTAGTAACAGTCTCTGCATGATCTGTCCTTATGTCTAAATTATAAGACTTTCATCTCAGCAACGAATACTCTTCAGGACTCATCCATAATCTTCAACTTAAGTAAGAAAGTATCATATCATCATTATTTAAAACTGAGAAATTAAGCTGATACAGAGTCAATAAAATAGTTATTAACAGTCAGACTGATGCTACCCCTGAACCTCTGTTCCAGATATTCAGCTATCATATAAATTCTCTTATCATAAATGCATACGCAACTGTGTCTGCTAGAAATCATGTGTATCCTCGACTTTTGTTCATAGAAGCCGCGTATGGAAAGTGAAGCATAGAAAATTTTTCACATTCCTTCATCTTCCCCTGATCTTGTACTTCATGTACCTATCTTCTTCATATCAGATGCTCTGTCTGAAATACATATAACTAGAATAATAAAATCAACCATGAGAGACATCATACATTGCTCCCCATGTGACGATACATTACTAAATCTCATAATGTATCCCACATCATTCCTGCAGTCAATCAGAGAAGTAAGCTTCAGAAGCAGATGACTGTCGTAGGGTAAGTATTCCCTACGTTTCTGATCGGTCCTCCATCCTTTTCCAGATTTGTTTGATCTTTCTATTTGTGTGCTGGAAGTTATCCAATTTCTCATATCTGTTCAACCTGCATTCCTTTTCTACATGTCCATACTTGTTACAAGAATAACATCTCATATGTCGAGAAAAATAAGCATAAGAATCATGATGAGTATTTCTAATCTTCCTCCTTTTACAATCAGCTGCTTTATGTCCATACTTGTTACATGAAAAACAATATCCCTTGAAGCTACCAGAGTACCTTTCTGAGTAGAATCTGTTTGTTTGTGGCTGAATTGTTCTGCTTCTGCAATTTGCTGCAACATGCCCATAATTATGACATTTAAAACAATCAATGTTCTTGAATGAATTCCTTTGAGAATTCATGATTGTTGGTTGATATTTTGTCTCTTTCAACACTTCAGGTTTTGTATTGACATCCTCTGAATTTTTAGCACTTCCTTGTGAGCTAGATTCTCCTTTAACAGTTTCATGGAAACCAAGACCAAGTTTGATAGCAGGAGACCTTTGATTACTCAAAATATTGTCCAAAATATTAGTACTATCTTGAAACCTCAAAAGTTTAACCTTTTCTTCTAATTTACCTTTGAGAATGTTTACCTCAACCTCCAAGGCTTGACATTGCTTTGTCATGCTTTCTTATTTCCTTCTTCCATCTTCTACTTGATCCTTCAGATTTAGAATCTCTTCTTTCAACCAATTTTCGTTTTCTTCACATGTTTGTTCCAGCTCTTCATTCTTCTTATTTGATTTTTTCAAATCTTCTTTGAGAGAAATGATTTCTGCTTCAAGGCCTTCCTTTTCAAATGTTTGTAGAGGTTCCTCAATCTTCTTACTTGATGCTTCAAGATCTGTTTGTAGAGAGATGACTGCAGCTTCAAGTCCTTCATTCTTCTTGTTTGATTTTTCGAGATCTGCATTTAGATCGTTGATTTCTGCTTCTAGTTCTTTAATTCGATTGGATGCATAAGTATGAAACCTTTGATACTTGTCCACCTGTCCATTCAGCATTTCTATTTGTTATTTCATTTGAGAGATCATCTCTTTGTAGATAGAATCTTTCTTATCAATTTCCTTTTGTTGTTCTTCAACTTTGATCTTGATAGCTTCTTCTAGATCCACCACTTTACTTTCACTATCTTCACTATTGTTTGCACAAAGAAGAGTATTACAAGGACCCCAATCACTATCTGATTCATCTTCTTCAATTTCTTCTATACAAGTTTTCTGAGATATCTTCTTGTTTCGAGTAGCCTTCTTCTTTTGCTTCTTTGCCATGAGTACTTTCAGATCATGGTCAGAATCTTCTTCATCTTCACTGGACACTTCATCATCATCTTCATTTGCATAATAGCTCTTCCTCTTTTCAAATTGTTTCCCTTTACCATGTTTTTCTCTATAAGGACATTTAGCAGCATAGTGACCAACTTTTCCACACTCAAAACATTTGAAGGGAAGCTTACCTTTGAATCTTCCAGTACCTAGTTGGAGTTTTCTCACGAAATTCGCCTCTTCTTCTTCGGATATATAGCTGGGTTCTTTGACAAATTCCTTTTCTTTTCCTTTTGTAGATACCTTAAAAGCAGCTTCTCTGATTTGGGAAGGACCTCCTTGTCTCATTTCAAAAGCAGTCAGAATACCATGTAATTGAACAATAGTGAGAGTTTGCAGATCTTGCCTTTCTTCAATAGCTGAAACTTTAGAGTCAAATGTTGAAGTCAAGGATCTTAAGAATTTTTCCACCAGAGTATTTTCGGTTATGGTTTCACCCAAATTTCTCATTCGATTCACAATATCATTTAGACGAAGAAAGAAGCTGGCAATACTTTCATCACTATGCATCCTTAAATTTTCATATTCAATTCTGAGAGTTTGGAGTTTTGCACTTTTTACCTTTGTGTCTCCTTCATAGCTTAGAATGATTTTGTCCCATATTTCTTTTGTTGAATGTAGCTGCATCACTTTAGCAAATTCTGATTCAGACATGCTTCCCAATAAGACATTCACTGCTTTGGCATTGGTTTCATACTTCTTCCTTTCTGCTGCATCGGTAGGAATACTTGGCGGGTATTGATAACCTTCTTCCACGATTGCCCATACATCTGCACCAAGACTTTGCAGATAAGCTTTTGTACGTACCTTCCAGAAGATCAGATTGCTTCCATTGAATAGAGGTGGCCTTATAGACATTACTCCTTCTTGACTTCCCATTGCGACGGATCTCCTTTAAGCGATCAAGCTTCTGCACAAGGACCTGCTCTGATACCAATTGTTGGGAAAAATACTGAGAGGGGGGGGTGAATCAGTATTTACTGCATATTCAAAAAATTTTACTTTTTCATTCCTTAAAACCCATACGCTACTTTGCTGAAGCCAATTAGCGTATACACGCGGATATCCTTCATAAAACTCGCGTATACACAGAGATCTAATTATGCCATTAGTTCTTCACTTATATCATTCCATCATTCATTCATTAGATGTTCTATAAACAGTAAACATGTGCAGTAAGAACAGAATAAACCATCACATAAAGCATCACACATGAACACCAGGATTTTTAGGTGGAAACCCAAGTCGGGAGAAAACCACCGCTGCAGTTGCTCAGCCTTCAATATTTTATTATAGAGAAAACATCTTACAACATATGTGTTGGCGTAGACTCCTACCAGCACGCAGGCACCCACCTGCGCTCGTTTACCAGCCTCTCCTGGAAGGGAGCTCCAACCCCATGACTCGTTTACCAGCCTCTCCTGGAAGGGAGCTACGACCCCCTGATCTCGTTTACCAGCCTCACCTGGAAGGGAGCTACAACCCCCTGACTGAAGGCTACAACCCTCAGAACCTCTATGGACCACGTTTCATCAATTTTCACACTGGATCCAAAGCTTCCTTTAGGACACCACTTGCAGGCCACGTTTCATCATATTTTCAGACTGGACCCACTCCACACAATTAAGCTCAATCATACAACCAAACTGATACAGACAACTCAGAACTGTAGAATACAGATAGCAGAACAGATCAGACATTTCATACCCCTTGCTTCAGCAAACCCTAGTTTGCATACGCGCTTTTCTTTCACTGATGTCGCATATATACGCGCTTCCGTTTACATAAACAAGCGTATACTTATGTACATATTACATATCTAATTTCATTGTGCATACGCGCTTTCTCTTCAGCGAAGCCGCGTATATACGTGCTTCCTCTGCGGCAAACAAGCGTATGGTTCTTCAGATATTTAGGTCATTGCAATTCTTCAGAACAGATACATCACATAGATTTTTTCCCTTTACTTCAGACAGATGTTCGCCTCATCTTAGATCTAATCATTCCATAAACAAATCTAGCAAATACAAGTACATTTCAAATCTAGATCCCCTTCTTCATCATTGAGTTATCATGCATTCGGATATCATTCGAGCGCATGCCATTCGGATATCTATGGAGAAGTATTCAGTCCAAGCTGGACATTGTACCTCATGATTTGCACAATGAATTTCTTCTCTTTATATAGGTTTACCCTTTTTCAATGCCATGAGCCAAAACCACATTACTTCCGATGGTATTCCTGGACGGGGTCATTTAGACGAATCATTACCCAATACAATGGGTCAATACCATGGTGGTTACCCCTGGTTTTGCACTTTATGAGCGCTTTTGCCCATACACGACTTGGAACGTTGTTTCCCGCGTGCATACGCGACTTCTCCTAGAAAGATCCACGTATGTCTTAAGAAATACTCTTTTCACCATATATTTAGCACATGCTGAATTCCTTTCTTCATTGCCTTCTGTACTCACTGTAGATACATCAGATTTAGTTCATCAAGACATATTCTATCAAGCACAACTTCATCAAGTAAGTTGTCATCATCTTCATCAAGTGGGTTGCCATTCAAGGACAACACTCGGCATCATATTGCTAACAGACATCATTTCATATCAGATTTACATCATTTACCAAGTCCATCAGGTCAAGACAAACTTCATCAAGTGGTTTGCCATCAAGGAAAACACATGTCAACTGTCTCATGTCTTCATCTTCATTCAGTGGGTTGCCATCAAGGACAACACTCTGCATCATATTGCCAACATGGAATTATTGCAAGGTATAAGCAATATTTGTACCATAATGATTCATTTATCCAGCTAAATGTATCAAAAGTATTGGGATCTTGCTACAAATTTTTAATGATTTCCAACACTTCTTTGTCATTCTTCCATTTACTCCTTGCTTCGGTTATCCAATCTTGTTGGATAATACAAATGGCACAAAGAAATGCTTCCTTATCCTCATCATTTCTTAAGATTTCATCTACAAAAACATTTTTCTTCCCTTTTTTGTAGATGATTTCAAAGTCATAGCCTAATATCTTCGTGACCAAATTTTGCTTCTCTTCTGAAGATAATATTTTTTCTAAAAATCATTTAAGACTATCATGATATGTTTTTACCTTGAGGTGTCTTCCCATTACATAAGGTCGCCATTGCTTAAGTTCATGTAGTATTTCCAACATTTCCGTCTCATAGATAGGTTAGTGTAAAGACTTTCCTTTGATTGGATGGCTTTTAAAATAAATAGGTCTTCCTTCTTGCATTAAAACAACACCAATTCCATTTCACGAGGCATCACATTCCAAAATAAAGGTTTTTTGGAAGTCTAGTGTAGCTAAGATCGGTTCTTGGCACATTTCCTGTTTAATATTTTCAAAGGACTTAGTTGCTTTTGGAGTCCAAGAAAATGCATCTTTCTTCAACAATGTCATTATAGGTCCTTCTATTCTCCCATAATTCTTAACAATCTTGCAATAATAACGTGTCAATGTGAGAAATACTGATAGATGATTTATGGTTGTGGGGATTTTCCATTCCTTAATGGCTTTAATTTTGTTAGGTTCTACCTTAGCACCATCATGAGATACAATGTGACCAAAATATTACACCTCTTGTAATCCAAATAAAAATCATATAATTGTTTCTCCTCTGATAGTTTGAGCACCCTGTCAACATGTTGAACATGATTCTTCTAGACTTGTTGTAGATTATTATATAATCAAAAAATAATAACACAAATTTTCTAAGGAAGGGTTTGAAAATGGAATTCATCAAACCTTGAAATGTAGAAGGTGCATTGGTAAGGCCAACATGCATGACCAAAAATTCATAATCAACCTCATGAGTTCTAATTGATGTTTTCATAATGTATTCAATAGTCATTCTTATTTGATGATATCCTACATGAATATTCAACTTGGTGAAGTAAATCTCTCCATGTAATTCATCGAATACTTCATCAATAACATGAATGGGAAATTTATCTTTAATAGTGAGCTTGTTCATCTCCCTATAATACAGAAACATGAGCCATGATACATCCTTCTTGGGAGCCAACACTACTAGAGAAGATAAAGAACTTTGAATAGGTTGAATTATACCAACCTCTAACATTTCTATAACCATACATCCAATCTCAGTCTTTTGGGAATAAGTATATCTTTAATGAATGTTGTTAGGAGGAGAGATTCCTAGAATAAATTGAATACCATGATCATGATCACAAATAGGTTAGAGGACTTTGGTAGTATCAAACAACTTTGAATGACTGTACATGACTTTTTGGAGATCCAGAGAAACAGACGATTCCAGTGTTTGAACCTCTAATGAGCATAATTGTGAAATTACGCCTCATTTTTCTTTCTTTAGAATATTTTTCATGAAATTATAGCTAATTATATTTCTTTATTCCGGTGTGATACCTTGTAATTCAACTTCCTTTCCTTCCCAAATAATTTCAAGAAAATTTATTAAAAAATAAAATATATCATCCCCAAATATTGCAACCATTGGACTCTTAGTACAACATCAACACCAACCATTGGAATGGAAAGAATTGGACTATTCAATACATATCCCCCAATGGTTACATTTCTATTATGGTACTTTCCAGAGAAATTTTTAGCTCCTCCATTTGCAACCATCTCTTGACACTCTAGTGTTGGATACACGAAGTAATTCAATTCCTTGGCTATATTACAATCTATAAAATTATGGTTACTACCGGAATCAATCAACACCATTACCTTTTTCTTCTTGATATATATTTCTATATTGAGAATTTGAGGATTCGTAATTCCTGCCAATGCACTACAAGATATGGTCAAATTCATTTATTCTTTCTGCGGGGTTTCTTCTTAGTGTATATCCTCCTCTTTTGATGTTTCTTGTTCCTTTTCTGCCTCCTCTTCATAATTTATGTAAACTAATTTCTTCTCAGTGCACTTATGACCTTTAGTGGTTTTTATCTCACAACTATAACAAAGCCATTTTTCTCTCTTTTCCTACAATTTTTGCGGTGTAAACCTTTTAGGTTGTGGAAGGCTAGGAGCATAAACACTTTCATCTTTATAGTTGTGAGTGGTAGACTTCCTTTTTTTCATCATTTTTCTTTCAAATTTTCATGCCACCCTGAATGCCTCCTCCAATAAATCAAGTTCCCAAAGGTGAACCTCATGTTGGATGTTATATTTTAAAGTACCTATGAAGAAATAAAACCTATGCTCCTCTAGAATATATGTTACCCTAATATTCAATTTTTGGAAGTCTTGAATGTGTTCTTCCAATAAACCATTTTGTTTGAGATTTATCAATTGTCTAAAGATGTTGATCTTTGTATCCTCATAACGTGTTATCATTTCCTCTGTAAAAATTGACCAATTGAAAAGTATTTTATGAGAACAAAGACATATATACCATACAAAGTGATTAGATTCTAAATATAAAGTTGCAACGTGTACATTTTGTGAGTGTTGCACATCATGGAGATAAAAATATTGTTCCATTTGTAGTATACATGTTACCAGATCCTTTCCGTCAAACTTCCTCATATTAATATTTGCAATGTGGTGGTTCTTAAACCCAACATTGGAGTTTCTAAAATCACAATTCATATTCCTTTTGTCTTCATCACGATTTTCATGGATCACCTTGTCATCACCACGAAGCCTTTCTTGCAACAACTTTGTCAAACCTTCCATATATACTTAAAAAAAATCCATCTTAGCTTCCATTCCATCCTTCAAACCATCCATCTTAGCTTCTATGTCTACTTTTAAACCATCCATGTGACCTTTTAGTTCATCTTTGGTTTCTCTTTATGAGAGCGTAAGTTTTTGCACTTGGTATCGTAATTTTGATATACCATGGTATACTTGTAGGAAAGAGATCAAATATGACTAGAAAAATGGTAGACTATATTTCACGAGACTCTCCCTATGGATAAAATGAGAAACATGGTTTTGGGAATTCTTATCACTTAGAAGACACATTGACAAGCTTGAAGGCAGAAATAAGAAGTTGCAAGCCAAAAAATGACATGATCATTCAGGCACAGGAGAAACACACAGAAGTCAATGCAGTCATCCTTTAGAGTTTGTCAGAATTGTAGGGGCAGGGACCACTTCAGATTAGCCATGGCCAGAATGACATGAAAAATAAGGCATTAGGTAGTAGATCTTGTTGAGTCTCAAAAAGTGTTTTCCATATTCATACATATTTCCATTATGTAATAACCATTCAACTCTCATTTCATACTATCTGACCTAAAACCATACATCAAATAACCATTTTCATAAATATATTGGGTGTTTCGGGGAATATCACCCTAGAGACTGGGTGGGTTACAACATCCACGGATACGAGGGGGCAGTCACACAGAAGGACTCTCACAACCATACATGTTCATGAAAAACTAAATAGAGTAGAGCGAGGAAGTTACCCGTAGGTCCTACGGTTGAAGCAGATCCCGCGGGGTCCAAACCCCCAGCAACCCTTCTTCCTTCTTAACCTGAAAGACAAGAAGAAACAAGCACAAAGAACTAGTTGTACAGCATATATCTACTCTAAATGTTAGTGAAATCCATATGAAACATTAGATAAACCATCATAAATGCTTAAATAACAATATTCTCATATATGCAAGCGGACACTAACACGTATATTTCGGGAACAAGATGGTACTTCTGTATTATAAATAGCATGTACAGAAATAACGAGTGGAGAGATCACCTGAATCCTTCCACGATCTTCGAGCAGACCGTCGTCCGGATCCGTCTCGCCCTTGCCTCGCTAAGATTCCTTCCGAACTGGTGCATATGAGATGACATATAAAGGGATGAGCATCTCCAGGAAACAAAGGTTTCCTATAATGAACTGGGAAGTGCAGGAGGCATGGGAATTCAGACTTGGATAGGGAATACCAACAAAGTATAATATCAATAAATTCTCTCTCTCTCCCTTAGGCCATACACATGAGGTGCTTTTATACTCCCTCAAAGTAGTTTCAACAGTTGGAAACAGTTGGCCACGTGCTGGGGTGGTTGAACTACCAGAGTAACCATCAACCCAGCCTGAAAATAGGGAATTTTTATATATTTTTTAATGATTTTAATGGCATACGCGGAAAAGTGCATGTGGACTCGCGTATACATGCGGAAAAGTCTGGGAATAATCGCGTATGGGATTTTTACACTGTTTTTTAGTGAATTTATCCAAGTCTGTAGGAATGGGTGCCCACAGCCATAAAAGCGATCATGAATCATATGAAGGTGAGAAATGATGCTATAACAGATGCCCCCTAATATATGAGGTCAGAAGGGGTACATGATGGCCGAAATGTATTATGCACATAGAAAGAACTTCGTAAGGACAAGAGAGGACTTCACCGGATTTCAGCCTGCCAAAAACCAATGAAAGAAAACAGAGAGTCAACTCATGCTGAGGTGGGCATACCCATGCTCAGTCAAAAATACATCATATGGAAAGTACTGAAATAGATCCAACATGTATACAAGTATAGCTGAACTGAAAGTACACAATGAATCATCTGAGCATGGCCCGGAAATACAATTCTGAATCAATGTCCAAGTATCACATATAGAAAGCTGATCAAGGATGGTGCAACTGGATGTCTGATCATATAAGTAACTGAATCTCCAAGTACCGAATCATAAGAGGTGGAACAAACGGTACAATCACACAACTCGGGAGCCAACATATAAGATGCTGCTGTACTGAACTGCAACATATAAGGGTGGACGACATCACTGGCAGAAACTGAATGGACTGTCAAAAGTGAACCGAAAAATGCTGATGCAACCCGAGGTCTTCACTGATCACTATGGCACAATTCTACACAATGGGAATAAATGAGCTGAAGTCGACCATGTGAGAAATCGTTGGATTACCGGTCAATGATGTATACCATTAACCAACGCGAGACAACCCACCAATAATGAAAATGAGCGTCAAGGTGCCCCGGTACAATCGACGAGTGCGAATGAATGAGTTGAAGTGAGCACTTGAAAGGAAGAATCTACCAATCGAGGAGGCAATCATGAATCCCCATGTCGATAGAGAAAGTCTACCAGCGATGTTGAAGCCACAAGGTGCGACAAAGACTCTAGACCTTATTCCCAGAGCAATGAGTCGGAGTCGATGGGAAAAGATCTGCTGGAAGAAAGGCATTAAGGCATCCCACATCAGTCCAGCGCGAGTGTAACCTGCAGGCCAAGATTTGGAAGAAATCGGACGAAGTAGAGTGATGGAACCAAAACCGAAGTACGTTTCCGACATGCACAAGATGAAGCTAGTGCACGGAAGAAACCCTCTGAACCAACCAATAATGAAAGATGACACAGAGGCGAGAAATCCACCGATAGGGTCAAATGGAAATCAAGGTACTGCACGAATCCCAAGTGTGATAATGTGTGCTGACGTCGAACACGGGGGAAACCACTCAGTCAAAGACCCATGATGATGATCAAATGCTGAGCACGAGGTCACCTATCAATGATGGAAATAGGCCCAAGGTGCGGCTCTAGGCTTGCTCTCAGAGCAATGTGTCGTAGTCGATAAGAGACAAACCCGCCGGCAAGAAGTCAATGGGGACCTTCTTAAACCAGCACGAGCAGAAGATCAAAACATCTGATGTGATAGAAAGGCCGACTGAATAATGAGTCAAGAGACACCGCAGAATGGCCGACTTAGGCTAGACTTCCCTTGAACAAAAGCACGACTCTGTGATGACCATGGCAGTAAAAAAGTGACACTGTATAAGTCTGTCTTGCAGGAGGCAAAACAAACTCTCCATATGATTGGAAGAGATAACCAACCGGGGGAGAACTAACAAGTGAAACATGGTAAAGGCTGAACCTAGGTCAAAAACTAAAACCATCCCAAATGTAGGAAATATATATAAGTATATGTGCTTTGTTCAAGGGCGACAAACTGACTCTGTACTACCATCAAAACAACGAAGATACATCCCGTTCCCGCTCTTTTTGTTATATTTTATTTTTTTGTCTTTTTCATATAATAAGCCTGAAAAAGAATAAAAGAATGCTATGGTACAATGGATAGAACAAGTATCAAAAAATCAGATGCACTAGTTCCTGGGATTGGAACAATCCTATGCTCAATGCAAGGTGGCGAAAACTGGTAAGTGATACTCAGAGGAACGTTCCATCCATGGGTAAAAGGTGTCAAGTCGTGATAGCTAAGTGCATGCAATGGTTAACTTGTACGGAGAGTCAAGGTCAAAAGTTGGCTTAAACATCGAGTCCAAATGAAGGCGGCTAAAGGCCAGGATAAACAAGTAGCCAATATGCAAGGCAGTAGTACAACTTAACGACACCAGGGAGCCTCTAGGGTAAAAGCCAGAAAAATGATAGTGATGAAGAAGAAGAATGAAGCTTCAACACATAAGACATGGCGGGACTAAAGAGGACTCCCAAGCCTACATAAAACGCAGCATGGGCAACAAGTGATAGCGAGGAACTAACTAGGAAGCCCATGTAAAGGAAGGCTCTACCACCAAGTCATGATTAAATAATTGGCGAGTGAAATGGGTGTAATACTCATGACCTGATGGGATCGACCCTATGGCAAGTGATCAGTATGGAGGCTAGTATGCAAGATGCAACGGAGAGTGATTTCCCTAACCTATATGCCAGTGAAGATCATATACCTGCCGTGACGAGTCGGTAATCATGGATCAAAAACCGGGAAAAATCTCAAAATCGTCAAAATGTACCTGAAAACATACCAAACTAGGCACTTCCAAGCATCCGAGTTATGCAGCTTAAGATAGATCAAAAAATTAAGCATAACAAATTTTTGCGAAAATTTTCAACTTTTTAGCCATAAATAGACAAATTACCTCATATTTGGTTCATTATTGCATTGCTGATTTGGAAAAAAGTGCTCTGGAGCAAAAAAATTCTTTCATCAAATCAGGAACAACCGACCGTCGAAACGCACCGAAATTTCAGGTAGGCTCCTCAATCATCCTTGCAAATCATTTTGTCCATTTGGAAATTAAAATTAAGTGAATTTTACCTTTAAAACCCTTGCTAAAAAATGCGGACTTGCGCATACGCGGGTTCATAACAGGCAAGTCGCGTATATACGCGACTGTGCAAAGAAAAAGTCGTGTATGCGCAGGTCTGAAACTAAAAAAGCGTGGCTAATGCATGATTTAATGAAATTTGACAGGATGACAATCTCATGGAGAGAACGTGAGCATAGCGCAATTGATCAAGAGGTCATGCAAGATCGAGCAGCGCAAAATATCCTTCGGAATTGCGGATTGTTCAAATTCTTCAAAATGCCAAATATGAAAAGAAATCCTCGGTTGCTAGAAATGCTCGTCAATTACTGGGAACCAGACCAAGATTGTTTCGTGATAGATTAGATGCCAGTACGCATTGAAGTGGAAGACATATACTTTATTACTGGACTCTCCCGGAGGGGAGAACCAGTAGACTTGCACGGGAAGCCCCTGGGAGGGCTAACCGTGGAAGACTATGTCCATGTGTATTGCGTAGAGGGTTCCAAAAAGGTTGGAACTCAGATTGCAATTAAAGATTTACGGGATTTGCACATGAAAATCCTCCTTTTCACCATCGGCAGAGTGGCAGGATCTGCCTCCCTACATCAGGCGTCCAGGACGCAAATGCGCATAGCAGTAGAATGTTTGACTCATGTGTATGATTGGTGCACAGACCTATTACTGAACATGAAGCAACAGCTGACCTCAATTCACCAAGAAAAGACCAAACACTTTGGCTACGGTACAATTTTGACAACATTATTCTTTGAGAAGATACCAGCGTTGAGACCCATAGTCATCTCTACCATCAGTAGCCCGCGGGACCCAAGAATTGCCCGTTGGGCGGACATGATGAAGAGATTGGGGGGTAGTGAAGTACCCTGGACCACATGGGACGATGAGTTCTTCCTTTGGTGGGGAGAACAAATCATCGCAGTGGACGACTATCCCTATGCCGGGATGGACTTTCGTGGAGATCCGGATCTAGTTCTTCCACCAGGCACAGCATGGGGAACAGTCGGTAAGTTTGCAAATTTTTTTGACTTATATAATTTTTTTGGATTTTTTCAAATATGTATGAAAAAATGAAAAACAAACATGTTTTTGATTGGATTCATAATGACTGACAATTTAAAATGATCATGATTCAGATGTTGGACCAGTTCGGCCTGAGGGTCTCCCGCGCCACAAGCGTTGCAGGGGCGAAGCAGAGACAGTGGATTCAGACAGGACTCTCCAGGCCGTGCAGAGGAACTTGGAGGGACTAACCCGCCAAATACCTATGGCTGCCGTGGAGGACCTGCCGAAAGCCATCCAGAGACGGGTGGTAGGAGTGCCCCGAGACTGGGTACGATTATTCCGCCGAGTTGCCACCGCGGTCACGTTCTATAGGAACACGACTTCTGGGCAGGGACCTCAGGAGTAGATAGATATTATGTATTAGATGACTGTATATTCTTTTTTGAGACTGAACATGATGGGGGCATAAGCCCAAGTTTTGTACGACATTATGGATCCAAATTTTGTAAATTTTTTTGACACTCCGATGATATATATACAGCGATATTTGATGTGATGTGATAAATGTATCAAATGTATGATGTTTTTTATGATTAAAAATTTATTGTATTGAATGATTAATATGCCAATCTAATGCTTGATTAGCTAATGAGTCAGCAAACCAATTGTCAGCTCGAGGAATATGAATGAATGTTAAAAATTGAAATGACCTTTGTAACAAATGTACCCTCAAGAACAATCGTAATAAAAATGGATCTCGTACCCGATAAGTGTTGTTCAACTGTGACACCACCAGCTGGGAGTCCAAGAAAACTGCCAACGAATCAACACCCAAAGATATTGCCTCCGAGAGTAGATGAATGACTGCAGTGTATTCTGCTATATTATTGGAAGCAGGACCAATGCAGACCCCTCTTGATACCAACAGCTGACCGGAAGGATAATGAAGCACCCAAGCCGCGGAAGCTAAGTTCCGGGTGTGTCTACTAGCACCATCGGCGAAACCAAAATGACTCATGACACCCAACACAACCTGCCAAAGCAGATCAAAAACATCACCAACTCATCAAAGATCGAAAATCAACCAGATATGTACAAAGCAAAAACTACTATATACAAAAGCAACATGCCAGGCCGAAGCCTAGGCATAATACTTCTTCAAATAGAGCCCATTTTGGGGCTCCGGCAACTCGTTCCCTTCGAAATCAACCAAGGTATATGCTCCTTTCTTAAGGAATTTTTTAACGATATAGGGGCCATACCACATAGACTTAAACTTTCCTGCCCCCAGGGCATCCTTTTCTTGGGCATAGACCAAAACAAGGTCACCTTCTGAAAAGACCCTAGGCTTGACCGCCTTATCGTACTGAACTTTTACTCGGTTTTTATGCGCTTCATTCATCGTGGCGGCATCTCGACGCTGCTCATCGAGATGTTCCAGATGAAGAAGCCGTTCTGCCAGACTAGAAGTGTCAGGAAGAAGTTCAACAACTAATTTAAGAGAAGGAATCTCGCATTCAATAGGAAATACGGATTCCACCCCATGCACTAACTGAAACGGAGTAAAGCCAGTTGCAGTTTTCACTGACGTCCTGTATGCCCAAAGTGCAGGATATAGCATAATATGCCAGTTGGATCTATGTTTATCAATTGTCCTTTGAAGAATTGTCTTCAAGGATTTATTCACGGCTTCCACTTGCCCATTGGCCTGAGGATAATATGGAGATGAATGCTCTTGCCGGAAACCCAATTTGAGAGCCAACTCAGCCATCATACTATTCTGAAAATGACTGCCATGGTCAGTGACAATCTCTCTAGGTATACCAAAACGAGCGATAACATGGTTGAAAAGGAACAAAGCTGCAGTCTCACCATCGTTCCCAAAAGTAGGCATAGCCTCGGCCCACTTCGTAAAGTAGTCTACTGCTACAATAATGTACTTGTGACCTTTTGCTGAAGGCAGGTTACAAGTAGTATAATCAATACCCCACTTTTTAAAGGGACCGACAGTAACGACTGGAAAAAGCGGAGCTGGATGAGTGCGCTTTTTTCGAGTATAAACCTGACACGGATAACACTTCTTGACCGATTCAATACAATCTTTGAAAATCGAGGGCCAAAAGTATCTTGAACGGAATCTTTTGGGCTATAGCAAGCCCAGATAAATGACCCCCACAAGCTCCACTGTGAGAATCATTGAGCACGGCCTCAGCTTCTTCGAGAGTTAAGTAGCGTCTCAGGATTGAATCAACCCCTCGACGGTATAAGCATCACCAATAATCAGATAATTCTTGGCTAAGTGACGCAGCTTACGACGCTCATCTTTCGAAAAAGTAAAACTTCACGATGCGGAAGATACCATGATATCCCCGTACAGGATCTGACGAAGAGATCAGAAACAAGTGTTCATCCGGAAAGGACTCATCATAGATCATATCCTCTCCACAAGGCAACTCGGAGATCAATTCCGCAAAGACTAATGACTTCTTGGATTTGGCAGACATGAACTCGAGATCAAATTCCTGTAATATCACAATCCATCTATTATATTTGCCCCCAATCACTCGCCTGCTGAGGACAAACTGAAATGGATTGGCAGCTGCCAAGACATAAGTTTTGCGAATAATAATGTAATGCCGGAGTTCTTGCACGGCATGTTCTTTGCTAAGGCTAACACTACTGTCGGGTGTGCACGAGTTGGGTCCTACCGGTCCTCGACTAAGGTAGTAAATAGCATATACTGCAGGCGCATCATCTTCTTTGAACCGGAGAACCATGCCAATGGTAGATTCTGTTTTGTTGTTACTGAGATACAAAGGAAATCCCTGCTATAATTAGGTGGACTCAATAAAGGAGCGAGAGGTCAATGCTTTCAAAGCATCGAATGAGCACTCGTTAGTAATGATATAGTCCAAAGAAAAGAACTCCTTTCTTCAACAATCTCATAAATCCCTTTGTGACTTGACATAATTTACGATAAATCTCCGAAGAAAATTAGACTTTCCTTGTAGACTTTGAAGCTGACGGATAGAGGATGGGGGAGGCAACCGAAGTATTGCCTCAACCTTGAAGGGATCTACCCTAATCCCTTCCCTAGACACAATGAATCCAAATAACCAGCTGGATGTAACCGCGAAAATGCACTTGTTCGGATTCAATCTAATCTTATAGAAACGACATCTTTCAAATATTTTCCAGAGGTGAGCAGGATGATCCATCCTCTTTCGAGAATGAGAAGCTAAATCATATAAGTACGCCTCGATAATCTTTTTGATGTCATGGAAGTCATATGACATGGCCCGCTGAAAGGTAGCCCCAGAATTTTTAAGACAAAAAGGCATCTTCTTGTATGCAAAAGTACCCCAGGGACAAATAAAGGCAGTCTTATGCTGATCTTCAGGACGGATAGTAATCTGATTATATCCGGAGAAACCGTCCATGAAGGAGAAAATTTCATTACCGGCACACTCGTCAATGATTTGATCGATAAATGGTGTGGGGTAATTATCTTTAGGACATGCTTTATTTAGGTCTCTGAAATCGATGCACACTCAAATCATTCCTTGATTTTTATTTATGAGAACGAGGGTTTGAAACATTCGATGGAAGGAACGAGGAAAATGAATCCAAAAGCGCAAACGGCTGCCTAGCTTGCGGCGATGAGGCTGGCAGCTACTAGGATTAGCCGTTGAAGTTTTTGCCTTACGGGCTTAGCGTTTTCATATGTCTTGATCTCATGTTGGAAAATAGATGGGTCTATTCTAGGCATTTCCTCATAAGACCAAGCGAATACATCCCCCTAAAATTTTCCCGAAGATCGGTGCTAGAATTTGAACCTCTTCATGGGAACATTCGACTCAATGAAGACATTCTCCATCATGTGGGATCCAACAGGTGTTCAGGGATAGTAACAAAAATCTGTGCCTTCGGCCTCGGCTTTGTGTTGGTGCCAAAGGGTTCAAGGCTGAGTCGGCAGGACCAGGAGACTGAGGACTTGGAAAACTTGTTTCAACTTCGCTCAAATCAGGTAAAAAGTAAGACCGATGATGCAAATCATCCCACGGTCTATCTATACCAGTCATAGCTTCCAGGATGGCCTCTTCAGATGGAAGATTGGTATCAAGGAAATCCTTGGCAGAAGAAGAACTAAGTGTCCAAGCCAGAGTCACATCTCCATCCAACTCTTCCGGTGAAAGAGGAGCTGGGATGGATTCTGCAGAGTCAACAATAGACTGATAAGCAATCTCAGCTGCAGACATTGAAAATGCCATTCCACCCACTTGACCTTCCGTTAATGTGGCGGTAGGGGAAGGTAAGGTCCAAGGGTTCGAAAAATAATGAGTTCTGAAGAACTCTCTTCGAAGAGGAGCCTTGTAGGATGAAATTTCATTTATATGAACCGTAGGAGGAGGAATATCAAAAGTACCCATCAAGGAAGAATACATTCCAACCCCTAAATTCTCAACAAGCGCCTTAGTATTATCCAGCCGAACGGATAGGGTGGAAACGCATTGGTCTACGGGGCGGTCGGTTCGGTCAACGCAACGATCCTCCCTTCGTGGGGGAAACATACAATTCGAAATAATGAGGATGCAATGACATCCATCTCATATATCCAGTTCCTCCCCAGCAGAAGGTTGTAGTCCAAGGCTGCATCCACTACCTCAACCTCTATGTTAACGGTTTTGCCCCCAACACAGATGGGCAAAGCCGGGACAATACCATGGGGTATGTGAGAATGACCATCGAATGCAGTAAGAACAGTGCTAGATGGAACAGCTTTGGGAGATCCAAGTGTCTTCCAGCATGCGAGAGACATGACGCATGTAGAAGCACCCTCATCAACAACCGTTAATGAAGATATTTCCCTTTCGATATGGCGATTTAATGCTGAAAACCATGCCCATTGAGGAAGTATTTCTTGACATTAAGTCATATCAAAAGTAATCAGAAGAGAATTTTTTGGATCAATAGCCCCAATGGCAGTGAGAAAAGCACTGCCCTGAGCCGGACAAGACTGGAGTACCTCTAAAGCTGACATCGCACAAGGACTCTGCGCCAGATCGTCTACAATCGAGTAGTTCTGGGCAGCCCTAGCATTTGGATTAATCGTTGATCGCTTAGAAGATGCGTTGGGCATCCGAGGCATAGACTCGAAAGTAGGCTTCGTAATGTGAAGCGGCTCAGTAGCATCAGGAACTTCCTTAGCTTTCAAAGACTCTTCTCCGCCATAATCATGGGATCTCGTAGCAATATCCGTGTGAGCACTCATCATGAAAATGTTCGATGGAATTTCCCCTTCCTGGGTGCCCCCAGAGGAAGCCCCAAGATTTTGGTTCTCGCCAACAACTAATTGCTGCCCTTGGGGAAAAGGTTTTGTTAACACAGCCTGGGAACTAGAAGAACACTGCTGGGCTAACAAGTGCTGCGCATCCTGAATTTTAGGGCAAAGGTGTGTGAGATGGTCTCCAACACACAGCTTGCATGGAAACTTGAAACTTCACTTTCTTCTTCTCCTTTTGACCCTCACCAACACACTCGTTGGTTTTATTTGCATTACCCTTCCCGTTCTTGCCCTTCTTCTTGTTATTTCGTCCCTTCTTCTTCCCATCGGATTGTTGATTTCCTTTGGGATCGGAAGCTTGGACAACATTTATGGACAAAGACTGGGAAGGTGATGACTCAGCAGGCACAGCCTGACCAGAAGGAGCAGATTGTAAAGACAACTGCTGCAATTGAGAAAGCAGGCTGGCTGCACCACTATTGATCGATCCAACTAGTCCGTCGCCATGAGGACCGGGCTTAGTTTTCGATAAATCTAATTTGGAGCGAGGAGCATTGGGCAGATATTTATGGAGGACCCCAGACTGAGAATAGATCAGTTTTAGCTGCTGGGCCCTAAAAATGGCCTACTCCTCGGAAAATACCCCAGAAAGGGATACATCCTTCGAAATATCTGACTGCAGGGATTTGAGAAACCATTCCAAAAGGAATTCACCTGGAATATGAGCTTTGATAAGCCTCTTCCTTCTCCTCCATTCCTGAATATGATCAGAAATGTGGGTTGCCTCATCCTGCTTAAAATTGGCCAGGAGTTCAGTCCCAGCATCATATCGGACGGGCAACTGAAAATGGTTCAAAAATGTAACAGCCAGTTCTCCAAATTTAGAAAAACTGCCCCCAGTTAGCTCAATATACCATTTGGCGGCGTTTCTAGTTAGGGTGCGTTGAAATAATCTCAACCTAATCGAATCATCGATCAGGGAGTTCGAAGAACACCATAAATGGAAAGTAGTGATGTGGTCAGCCGGATCTTCTCCATTCTTACCTTCAAACTTTGGAATGTCTAAAGGAAGTTTGGTGGGAACCGGAGGCCACCCCGGACCATAACGAATCGGATCATTAGTCAACTTCGACAGATCTGGCAAGTTTAACGTTGCCAGAAAAGGTAAGCGAGGTGGAGCCTGAGGATTCCATCCTTGATGGGATGGATTCCCAACATTCTGAAAAGAATACCCTGGATTTGATGAGGCACCAGGTTGCCAAAAAGGACTTGTAGAAAAAGGAGAAGAACCTCCTCCCAATGCAGAGTTACCAAAGCCCAGACCAGTTCCCCCCGCTGAAGTATGAAATGAAGAGGAAAGCCCCTGGTAGGGGTTCCAGGCATTAGAAAGAGGAGAAAAGGTCTGATAAGCACTCAACGAAGGGAAAGAAGTATTCCCTTGATCACCTGCGTAAAACTGATTCCCTGCCCCCGCTGTAGTAAACACAGGATTCCACCCTGTAAAAGTAGTCGAACTTTGCCCCCCAGACCAAGGGTTGAAACTCTGGGTCTGGGACGTAAACGGAAAGGACCCTAAAGAAGGATTGGAACTAGGAATGTGCCCAGTTCCAAAGGGGAAACCCTGAAAAGAAGCTGATCCACTAGCCATAGAAGACATGGGTGTAGATCCAGCTGCAGCCGCGGAAAAGGAAAAAGAGGGATTCCCACTAGAGGGCATCCCTGAACAGAAGGGACCAGAATGAGAAGCATGTGCTTGGGTGAAACCAGAGCCAAACACAGTAGCACTAGAAGCAATCAAAGATAAAGCAATAGTGCCCCCTCCTTCAACAGAAGCAGGGGTCTGAATGCCTGCAGCACTCACGGCAGAAGCCGCGTTCCCAGTCGTGGCCATCGAAAGGTATGAATGATACGGAAGATCTTCCGGTCTCTCTGACTCAGGTCCGATGTATTGAACAACGAACGGATAATCAGGAGGAAGAGGAGATGGACCTGACGCAGGAGGTTTAGGTACTTCTTCAATTTGAAAATCTTCTTCCTGAGGAAATAAAACTCGCGAGGTGAGCGGAACGCTCCTCTCGAGACCGACACCAGAATCAGCTATGAAACCTTCAGACCTATGTGGAGGATCTCTCTCCATTGTGTCAGACGCCACAGGGTGGTAACCACCTGCTAAATCACTCCTACGCCTTCTCGAAGAAGGCTCTGAAATCTTGGGAGATAACCCCCGGATTCTCCTCGATCGACAAGGCGCTTGATCAGCCACTTTTATATATTTTAAATTAGACTAAAAAAAGTGAAAAGCTAGGCAAGCTAGGAGCAAAGAGCACTCACTAAAATAAAAATCCCTCAGGTACAGTCAAGCAAACAACCTTCAAGTATTTCCGCTCCGGGTGATGAGGACCGGACACCAAAATACAGGAAAGCGAAATATAGGACCTCCCGAAAGCAGTCTGGGATAATTACGGCCCAGAACAACTAGCGAAGGTATCAGAAATAGTTACGCTGACCTCCTAACGACAGCCTTTGCCGGCTCAAGCACCCAAGCTTCGCAAGGGCACCCCCCAGAAGTACTGCTGAAAGTGATGCGACGTCTACCTCAGGTACCACGGGTATTCCCCCCCGCAGTCACCTGTGTGGAACCTAGGAGTGGCAACTATGGGCACCAATCTGTGTCAGAAGCCGGGCGGAACGGTCTTGAGGTCAGATTCAGCTAATCAGAGAGGGGGTATCCCTCTTCTCGGCCTTCACTTCCCCTCGCGCTTGACTCTCTGGAGGAGAGCTTTCCCGGTCCACCTAACGGAGTTGGATTTCACTCAATTAATCAACTTCTATGTTTTGTTTGAGCGGCGTTGGAGAGTTAACTCTCCACTCACCTAATCCAAGGCCCTACAACCTAGCTAGTTGGTGTATGACACTTAGAAAAATTGCTAGTTGATTTTAAATTATATCGCTTATTTTAATGGGCTGTTATGTTAAGTCACAAGGATATGGAGATGAAACTTATGATGTTTTTGACGCAGAAAGAAATTAATAAAAACTTAACTACATGCAGATGCAGTTATTGTCTTTCGATGAAAAGCAATCTCTACACGGGTTCTACGAGATTAAAAATTGTATTTTTTTCTTTTCAAATAGCAAACTCACACTCACAAAAACTATGAAATTGACTAAATGTTTAAATGCACCTAATGCAAATCACTACAAGCATGCAAATCCTAAGATGCAAAAATCTCCTAAAGCAGAGTGAAATTTCCCAAAAAGTCCTTCAGTTTTAACTCTTCTTTGGTTGTCCAGAAAGCTAGTTCTCGAAATCAAGAACTCTTAAAATGAAGACACCAAAAACACTTAAAAACAAGAAGAAGAAATCAATGACAACTCCTCCCCAAAATCAAGCCAAAAACTAAAAGCAAGAAACCTCACAAAAGCTTCAAAAGATATAGCAAATGAAAACGAAAATGCAACAACAAAAGAAAATAACAAGTCAAAATGTTTTTTGAGCCTTTGAAATGCAAAAACAAAAAGCAAAGCAAATGTTTTTTGAGCTTTTTAGTTTTATAAAGAAAGAGCTCGAAAAGACCAAGCAAAACTATCAAAATCCAAACCAAACAAGACTGAATTTCAAGCACAAACTTCAACAATGATCCAAACCTTATAAAGCTAACTAGTAGCAAGATCAATAAGAGCAAAAGAAGACAAGAAAACTCAGCCACTCAGCCTAGAAGAATAGTATAAACTTGCCGCAAACAAAAACTTCGAAGAAGCAAGAAAAAATCTTCAAAAGTTGCAACAAGACCTAGCCTACTGAACTCAAGAAAACCAATCAAGAAACGGGCAAAAATCGTAGTGCCAAGCAAAACACAAAGACAGGAAAGAGTAAATGAGCAGGAGCTCTCTGTTCTGATAAAGCAGAACAACCAAGAATGCTCAGAAAGCTATCTTGGTACTCAAACCAGAAGTGCCAGCACCAGAAACAACACTTTGCCAAAAAGACTAGTTTTCAATCAAACGAAAGAGAGAAAAGACAAAAGACCACCTTCTTCACAATCCAGAGAGTACAAAGACACTGTAGGGATAGGTCTCTACAGCCAGAAAGGACCAAAAAGTCAAGAAATCCAAAAATTCAAAATCTGCCTAGGTATACGCTACTTCACAGTTTAGCAACAAGCGTGCATACGCGACTGTGCTAAAGGAAACTCGCGTATACACGACTCCCTTTAGACAAAATTGCATGTATACGCGACTGTGTGCAGAAAAAAGCACGTATATCAAGGTAAATAATGAAAAAACAAAAATGATCAAGCCTGGATAAGAATCCAGGACTTCAGACTGACTGAGAAAAAGTAAACTAGACTGCAAATGAAAGTTAAAACTGTTGGCAACCTATCAAACAGCTGAAACCACCCAACAGGGGAGTCACAAGAATGTGATCCCCAGCGGAGTCACCAGTTCTGTTTCAGGGAAAATCACCCTAGAGGTTCGTTGGGTTACAACCTCCACAGAGCAGGGGCATGCTACTTAAGAAGGACTCACACAACCATGCATGTTCAGAAAAACTAAATAGAGTAGATCAAGGAAGTTACCCGTAGGTCCTACGGTTGAAGCAGATCCCGCAGGGTCCAAACCCCCAGCAACCGTCCTTCCTTCTTAACCTGAAAGACAAGAAGAAACAAGCATGAAGAACTGGTTGTACAACATATATCTACTCTAAATGTTAGTGAAATCCATATAAAACATCAGATAAATCATAATGAATGCTTAAATAACAATTTTCTCATATATGTAAGCAAACACTAACATGTATATCGGGAACAAGATGATACTTCTGTATTATAAATAGCATGTACAAAAGTAACGAGTGGAGAGATCACCTGAATCCTTCCACGATCTTCGAGCAGACCGTCGTCCAGATCCGTCCCGCCCTTGCCTTTCTAAGACTCCTTCCAAACTGGTGCATACGAGATGACATATAGGGAGATGAGCATCTCAAGGAAACAAGGGTTTCCTGTAATGAACTGGGAAAGTGCAGGAGGCACGGGGAATCAGACTTGGATAGGGAATACCAACAGAGTATAATATGAATAATTCTCTCTCTCCCTTAGGCCATACACATGAAGGGTTTTTATACTCCCTCCAAGTAGTTTCAATAGTTGGAAACAGTTGGCCACGTGCTGGGGTGGTTGAACTACCCGAGTAACCATCAACCCAGCCCGAAAATAGGGAATTTTTATATATTTTTTCATAATTTTAATGGCATACGCGGAAAAGTGCAGCTGGACTCGCGTATACACGCGGAAAAGTACGGGCATAGTCGCGTATGGGGATTTTTACACTGTTTTTAAGTGAATTTGTCCAAGTTTGTAGGAATGGGTGCCCAAAGCCATAAAAGAAATCATGAATCATATGAAGGTGAGAAATGATGCTCCAACAATGGGTTAGGATCCTTGTCTTCCAAAGTTATTTATTTTATGTGTTTAAAGTGAATTTATGATTAGAAACTAAAAAATTAACATAGTTTCATATATCTATATATGTGTTATGAGTTTTGTGACATGTGTAGGTCAAAAGGAAGCTTCTAAAAGACCTTTATGTGGCCTCCCAAAACCAAATTCGAATTTGAGTGGAGAATATCATGGGATCATGAGGATATGTGTCTCATTTCCTTTTTGTATCGAAACTCTAAGAAGATATGTGTCTCATTTCTTATTTGGATTGAAACTCTAGAAAGACATGTGTCTTATCATTTCCTATTTTGATTGTAACTCTAGAGATAGAGGGAGAGATTCATGGACTCTCATTAATGAGATAACTTCTCATATTTTTGTATAAATAGGAGAAGCTTTCTCCTATCAATAAAGAGAAAAATAGGAGAAGAAGAGAAAGGATTATAGAGTGTTTTGTAAGAAGGCTTGAGATGGAATGGGATGTAGATTTGTGATTTTATCAATAAATAAGTTCAATCATCAAATGCTGGTTTGATTGCACTTCTGGAGCTAAGGAGTTTTCACCAAATTGGTAGCAGAGGGCCTCTACTGCCTAAGTAGGTTTTTTATGCTTTCTAGCTAGGTTTACTTCAATTTCTTTGTTTAGTATTTCTTTCTGCTTATGCTCAAATTTACTGCTTTCATAATTGGCAATTGTTGTGTCCAACTGAGTAAAAACTATTTTTCTATATAACTAAATATTTACAACTGAATGGTTAGTGACTTATAGGTACAGTGATTGTTTAGATTTCATTTTCTATTTTCCATAGTTGACAATTGCTGTGTTCAACCAAGTAAAAGCCAATTTTCCTATTTTCAAATCTTATATTAAAATGGTTAGTGACTTATAGAAATAGTAATTGTTTAGCATTTCATTCTTCCTGTCATTTGCTTACTAAAATTAAGAGAATAATGGATTTGTCCGAGAGCCATAACAAGGAGTGAAGGCTTCAGGATTGGATGAGACTTGATAAGTTGGTTATTCACTTAATTAGTTGTAGTTAGAAGATACTCATCCCATTGCAACTAATAATCTCTTTAAAGGACATTTTGATTGAAACTGAATCTGAATATGACTTGCAAGAATGGCTAAATGATTAGATTTAATGCAATGTTTGAGTTATCAAATGCATTTCCTATTTTCATTTCTTAAATCTAAATTGAGTTATAGATCCATGGATTAGGTTTACTTATTGCAACACTTGCTTTATCTTTTTGACTAGAAGTAGAGCTTAGAACTTGTCCATAAAACTCTGTTTTCTTTATAGGAAATTAACTAGTTTCATAACATTTCCTTTTTCATCATTTTTTAGATTTATTCTCACTTTCTAGCCTAAGATAAGACGCTAAGGATTAAAAACACAAAAACCCAAAACAATAAGAAAAACATCAAAACAAGGAAGTAAGGAGTAGTTTTCTTAAGCACATATAGTGCACCACAGTTCATCAAAGTTACAAGCCCTGGTTGATAATTAATGGAAGCAATTTAGGATCAATAAATTGACTAAACATATCTCATGCTGGGAAAAGGGCAGATAGAGATGACATGATCGGAGATGGTAGACTCTTGGATACTCCATATAGGAAAGGTGATGGACACATGCTCTATTATAGTTATCTTTTTGACAGGAACTATGATCATCATTGTAATCATCTATATAGGAGGACTAATGGGTGATATTTTCCAGATGAGTTTAAGAAAGAAAATCCAGCTATATTTAATGGATATTTAAAGAAGTTGAAAGATATAGAGGCATGGTTACCTAAGACGGAGAAATCATTTGAGTTGCATGATTACATAGAGAAAATGAAGTCCATAATAGCTACCTTCAGCATCAAAGGGAAATCAAACATTTTCTGGGAAGATGTGAAGTGTGTTAGAGAAATTAGGACAAAATACATGAGTTGGCATGAAATCAAGAGACTTTTTAGGAAGAAGTACTTGTTGGGAATGTACTATGAAAACAAAGAAAATGAATTCTACGAGATAAATATGGTATCGAGGACATATGAGGAGTATACTACCAATTTCCTGGATTTCTTGACATAAATATTGTATCTTAAGGATGAAAAGGATAAGGTTCATATATTTCACAGTGGATTCCCATTAGCATTTAGAGATCAGATTGAAAATGATGAGCCTCAGTCACTTGAGAAATATATTGGGAAATTTAAGTTATGAGCAGCCAAAGCGTAAGAAAAAACCACAGCAAGGTTGGAAAGGGAAGGACAAAGCTAAAGGTAAATGGTACCAAAAAAGGACAAGACCCTAGAATGTAGAAGAGAAAGAAAATGTTGCACCTTACAAGAAGTTCAACGTAGTTAGATACAAACATGGGTGACAATCTGGAGGGAAGAAAAATAGAGGTGATCACATGAGACCATTGCAGTGTTGGATATGAAGAAAGGAGCATATCAATAGATATTTTATGTGGTATAAAGGTAGTAGGCCTCAGATTTACAATGCACAAGAGGTGCATATTGTTCGGGAATTTGTGTAGGGAATTCCTCGTATCTATGCAGCACTGGATAATAGGCAATCAAATCACCTAGAATCTATTATCGAGATGGATGGTAAGATTTTTGATCAAGTTTTTTCTATTTTTATTGGCCTTGGATATAATTATAGTTATGTTAGTCTTGGCCTCGTTGATAAGTGTTGTTTGAATAAAGAAGTGCAATTGGCTCTAGGTACAAATAAGAGAGTTCATCATTAGGTAAGATATTTTTCATTTGAGTTGAATGGTATGCCTACCTTAGCACATATGAATGTATTTCTATTGGGATAATATAGTATTCTTTTGGGTATGGATTGAATATATTCACGAGACTAAGGTGGATTGTTATCACAAAGCTATTGAGTGCTTGGATGATGATTGGGAACAAAGAGACTTGAAGGGTAAGAATAAAGCAACATCAATTAGAATGGTGACAACTATGCAGTCTAAGTTGAAGCACAAAGAAGGGTGTGTGTTATTTTCAATGCATATTTATAGTGATAAAGGTAAGGAGGAAGAGGATGCAAAATTATTGAGAAGGTATCCGATATTACAATAGTTTCAGGATGTGTTTCCAACTAATAATTTAGATTTCCTCCCTCAAATAGAGGTATATTTTTTTATTGAATTGGTACTAGGGGCAACATCAACATCAAAGGCACTGTACATGATGAGCACTCTAGAGTTAGTGGAATTGAAGTTACAGTTGAAGGTAATGAGTGACAAGGGATACAATATGCCAAGTGTATCACCATGGGGTGGACCAATGTTTTTTTTTTGAAGAGGGATGGTACTCTTAGGTTATGCATTGATTATAGGAAGTTGAATATGGTAAAAATCAAGAACAAGTATCTATTGCCGAGAATTAATGACTTATTTGATTAGTTTAAAGGAGCAATAATTTTTTCAAAGATTGATCTGTGATCAACATATCATCATGTATGCATCAAGGAATAGGAAATTTAAAAGACAAATTTTCGAACAAGGTATGGGAATTATGTGTTTTTTGTAGTTTCATTTGGCTTGAACAATGCCTTACCTATTTTTATGTGCTTGATAGTGTGTTGCATCCTTATTTGGACAATTTTTTTATTGTATTCATTGATTAAATCTTGATATATTATAATAATGAGGAAGAACATGTCGAACACTTGGAAACAATATTGAGAATGTTGAGAGAGCATCAGTTATATGCTAAGATCAATAAATACTGTTTCTCCTAGACATAGGTAGATTACTTGGGACATGCTATTTCCAAGAAAGGCATAGCAGTGAATCCAGAAATGATAAGGGCTATCATGGAGTGGGAAAATCCTAGAAATATGGAAGAGGTAAGGTCATTCATGGGACTAGAAAGTTATTATAGGAGGTTCATCAAGAAATTCTCTCATATTGCATATCCTATTATGTCATTGCAGAGGAAAGGTAAGAAATGTGAATGGATAGAGGCATGTGAAGCAAGATTGAACCATTGAATTTCTTGTCAACAAATGCTCCAGTGTCAAATATTTTAGATTGGGAAAAATAGTTTATGTTGTGTACAGATGCTTGTAAGATCCGAATTGGTGGTGTCCTTATGTCGGAAGGAGAAGTAGTATGATATGAATCATGAAAAATAAAGTAGCATGAGCATAATTATCTGACACATGATCTTGATTTCACAATGATCATCCATGAACTGAAGATGTGGAGGAACTATTTTATTGGTAGGAGGTCTGTATTGATGAGTGATCACAGTGGATTAAGATCCTTGTTTGGACAACTAAATATGAGTTCCAAGAAATCTAAATAGTTTTACACAATTAATGAGTTTGAACTTGAGATAACGCACATAAAGGGTAAAATTAAAAACGTTGCAAATTCTCTTAGAAGGAGGATATAGGTGAATCATATAGCATATATGAGCTCCTATGGGATAGACTTATACAATCATATTTTACAAGAAATACAACAAGGTGAGAGGTACATGGATCTTACGCACATGGTACAACAAGGTGTAGGTTAGAAGGATGTGGAATGTCATCTTAAAGTATATGGTTTGGTCAAATTTAGAGACACTATATATCTGTCGAATAATGGTGACCTCAAGCATACTATATTGAGAGAGTTTCATGAAAAACTGTATTCAGGTCACCCAGGATACCATAAGACATCGACAGTAGTAAATAGATTATATCATTTATTGGACCTGAAGAAGGACGTGCAATAGTTTGTGGCTATATGGTTGGAATATCACGAGGTGATAGAATAATGTAGGAATCTAGGTGGAGTATTATAGCTAATTTTGATTCTAGAGTGGATGTGTGAGGTCATTTCCATGTATTTCATCGCAGGATTTTCGAGGACATCTAGACAACATGACTCCATCATGGTTGTGGCAGAAAATTTGGTAAAGGTAGCACACTTCATTCTGGAAAATCCATGCATTCATCTAATGATATGGTATAGGTTTTTATTAGATAGATAATGAGACTACATGGTGTCCTAAAGAGGATTAAGTCAGACATGGATGCTAAGTACACTTCCAAGTTTTGGAAGGATCTATTTCCAGGTTTAGGGACAGAGTTGGTGTTCATTACAAATTATCATCCACACATAGACGAAAAGGTAACGAGGGTTAATGACATACTAGATGACATTTTGAGGATGTATGTGATGCATCAGTAGAGGATATGGGAGGAGTACCTTCCATTAGTTGGGTTTTCTTACAATAATTTTTGAAAGGAGTCAGTGAGGATGAGACTATTTGAGTCATTGTATGGCTGGAGTTGTATTAGTCCCATCATCTAGATTGATTTAGTGAACATGGTATTTATTGGACCAGACACATCTACAAATATGGAGTATGAAATGCAGGTAATCATGAGAAATCTAAAGGCAGCACAAGACATACAAAAAAATTATGTAGATCAGAATAGGATGTTTAAAGAGATTCAGGTTGGGGAAAAGGTGTACTTGTGCATCAAGCCTGAGAAGATTTCCTTGAGGATTAGATGATGTGCCAAGTTGGAACCTCAATGTTTTGGACCTTTCAATATTCTTGAAAGGATTGGAACAATAGCCTATCTTCTTGAACTGCAACCAGAAATGAAATTCCATGATGTTTTCCTTTGGTCATTACTTAAGAAGTATGTTAAATATGTTGATAATGTGATTGATTGGTCTGTATTATAGGTTGAGCCATAATGAAAATTCTAGCCAGAACCATAATTCATTTTGCAGAGAAATGTGCCCATGCTTCGGAACCAAGCAATTGAGCAGGTTAAATTGCAGTGAAAGCACTTTGGGCACGATGAAGTTAGATGGGATATGTCAGATCAAATGTGGGCCATGTATCTTTCTCTATCATATGTTTGAGAAAATGTTTTTGGTATATTTTGTGGTGTGATTTTTTGGTATATGTACATATTTATATGGATGTAAATTCCTCCATGAGTTGTGTTATAAAGCTCCAATAATCTATATGCGTGTCCTGACATTATGGTTTTCATGTTGTTATGTTGTCACGTTGGTTTTCTTATTAGCAGGTTGATCATTGTAAATACGTCATCGATCTAAGTTATAAAGCTCTATGGGAATTATGTTTTTCTTTGAGCAATATTTTTAGTTGTAGGTGTCATTGAACACCGAGGACAGTGTTCCTCCAAGGGGGGTATTCTGTAATATCCCTGGTAAAAAAACCATGTAAGTAATGTTAAAAAAGGAAAAATAATAACCATGGTAATGGGACACTTATTCCAAGTTGAATGTTGGGAAAAAACATCCTAGTGTAGGTGTTAATTTGGTTGATTATGGATAATTAATTAAGAAAGGAAATAGTAAAGGATTTGGAAAGGCAAAGTGGCATTTGTTCCCATTTTATTTATCGAAATAATGGAAATTGTGAGAAAAGGAAGGTTAAAGGTCACAAGTTTCATATGAGGAGGAAAATGAAGGAAAATAGTCGAAAATTGAATAAATTAGAGGCCTCATTAATAAAAATTCTTCTCAAGATAAATTGGTGTTGGGTGCAGGAATTGCACTTAAGCAAAATCCTCAACACTTAATTGTCAACCTGGGGGATTCGTAGACTTAGAGACGAAGCATAGGCAATGACAGAGATGGTATGAATTTTCCTGATAGAAATTCCTACTTTAAAGAAAAGCTTGCAGAAAAGATAACTGAATCATCAAAGTAATCTAGTGCTAGAACAAGAAAGAATGCATTTGCAAAGGAATCAAAATAAAAAGGTAATCACTCCGACTGATCAATTTTTAATTACTGAGTATGTTTTATGTTTTTTCTTTAGCAGAGACACTTGGTAGTCTCATAGCATGGGCACTTAAACCTGCTTCTTTATAGATTTCCTTATTGCACTAATCTATCCTGCACTATCGTAGTCTGCTTGCACTAGTGCAGGAACAGAGGTTTATGCAGGAGGTATAAATGGTGTCTTTACCAAATTCATTTTAATTCATGTGAGGGCTTAAGCTTTTCCAGGTTCAAAGCACTCAGATCTCATGGCAAGAAACTATTTCTTGCACCAGATCAGAGTTTCCTGCACTTAGCTTTTAATCCTTAAGACAAGTGTTCAATTATTGCAAGTGCTAGTTTAATATTGAATCAAATTGCACACATAAAAGTGAATGTTTCTAATTTTAGTAAAATGTAGAGGGAAAGAAACAATCATTTATCCTGTCGTAAGCGTTTAAAGAAAGAAAGAAAGAAAAACATAGAAAGTAGATTAAGAAAACTTGTTGCATCACACCAATGTGCACTGGTGCTGGTTCATTTCTCTTGCTTGTACCAGGTGGTGGAAAGCCAAATAAATAGAACCGTAGGAAAAATAAATATCATACCAATGTGCACTGGTGTAGGTTTGCTTCTCCTGCTTGTACCAAGCGATGGAAAACCAAATAACAGAACTATAGGAAAAATAAATATCAGACCAATGTGCACCGATGCAGGTTCACTTCTCCTACTTGTACCAGGTAGTGGAAAACCAAATAAACAAAACTGCAGAAAAAGAAATGTCAAACAAAGTGCACTGGTGCAGGTTTTCTTCTACTTCCTGTACTAGGTAGGGAAATCCAATCTAAAATTAAATGTAGGAAAGTAAATTGAAGGGAAACAAAATGTAACTACTTCACATGACAGATCTGTTTCCAATAAGATAGGAATACATGTGCTAAAAAATAAATCACAATTTAATAATTTAAGCACACATTACATAAAACAGAAAATAGGGTAAACATGCTAGGTTGGCTGGACCCTAGCCAACCAACGCGTTTCCCTTTCAAATAGAAATGCTTCTCAGTAACTCAAATCAGACTCATGTTTAGAGGAACAAATAAGATTTGAAAAGCATGAGGTGGAGCTCCTTCTTCCTATTAATTCACAAAGGCAAAGTACATTATGAAATACAGAGTCCAGCCCAGATTTGGGTGAAACCAGCAAAACAAAGTTACAATAATACTATTGTAACGTCACTCCTCCACCCCCCCTTTTTACGTGCATCATTCCTCCTTTTATAATCTTTCATAATGATTAAAACAAGTTGTTCCTTTGCAAGGAATATGGGGATTGAATCCTAACCAGTTCTAATTGCATAGTATAACAGTACAACCATTCCTTTATTAAAATAATAGAGATTTAATACAAATTTTCCAATTCTAGGATTTTTCTAGAATTCTGGAAAATTTGGTAATTTTAACAAACTGCCTCCAATGCCCCCTTCAAATCTCTTCAACCATTACATATTTTGGAAAACATCCTGTGTATTACTCAATTTCCTATACTCGAAAAAATACCCATGTCGCGGAATTTCTTTATTTACCTTCATCTGCACAAAAACCGAGGTGAAATTTGGCAGTCTGGAAACTTGTTAATTGTGTTTTCTAGAATTCTGGAAAAAAACAGTATTTTTTATAAAAGTGCTTCAAAGACCTGTTTTTAACTTTTGGAATAATTTGAATCTCAGGAAATGGTTTCGGTTATGGTTAATTGGTTATATTTTTGAAAAACCCATTTTCTTGGATTTCAATAATTCACCTCCATTTGCATAAAAACCGAGGTCAAACTTGGCCATTTAGAAATTATGTGGATTTTGAGCAGACTTATTAATTTGCAATGTTGGTGCAGGAATGTGTTCTACAGGAACTCTACTAGTACTAGTGCAAGAATGTGTGGTGCAGGAACTTTTCCTCTATCAGAATAGGCATAAAACCAACTTTGTAAACTTGCAAACACACAAAGTATTATTAAATATTCCTTTAATGTTTAAATCTCATTAAAACAAAGGAATAGCAAATACTTGCTTATTATCTCCAAGAATGCACAAAACCATGACAATGACTATTCAAGCTAAACAAAAGCATCAGTGATTTCGAGTAAAAGGTGATATAAAGCAGGGCAAAACAGAGGTCGAACATCCCCCCATGCTGGCCTTCTTGCATGTCTTCATGCAAGGAAATCAATTGTCGCGTTGTTTCTCCCTTGCAAAAGGCAAGATTAATAACATTTATGGGCATTCGTAATGATGTTTCCTGCAATTATATGTGATCACATTTCCTACGCTAGATAAAGCTTGTTTCAAGAACAAAGTATTTGCTGGACTCTTTGATTATTTACACTAATTTCAAAAAAAATTATCACAAAAATTACCAAATTGCAAGGATGGTGCATGCTTGCACTGATCTTCTTACACCACCTAAACTGCACTGCTTTGCTGGCACTTTTCTGATTGCACTACTGTATATTACAATGTGATTGCGCTGGTGCAAGAATAAAATCTACTAAAAATCAGGGAATTTTGGTAAAATGTGGGCTGCACTTTAACATGACTTCATCAATCATACGGAAGGTTTGCTTCACCATTTCTTTAATTATTTTGAGCATATCATTTTTCTCTTTCTCCAGTAGATCCTGTTACCTTGTCCCAAATGAATTCCTTGTTTTTTTTCTATATTATGCAGTGCATATTTAGAGGCAACCACTATCAATACACATTATTGCTAACCAACATCTTGTGAGCAGTCATCATTGAGTAATTCATCACTCTAAATACCATGAAATTCAAAATGAGTTGTGATATTAATTAGCAACCTCTTTATTGAACACATTAAATTCCTTTGTCATCCAGATTCAAACTAAATTTCCTCTTAATATAAAACAAAGAATAAACTTTACTAAGGGTACCACATCCTTAAATATTCTTGATTTTTGAAAGATATAACTCAAAGCATCATGTTCAAATTTTTTTTAAAACCATTGTCCAAGAGAAAAAGGATAAGTTTAGGGGAAGAGAAAGATAGCCAAGAAAATCATAGTATGCAATTAACTTTAATACCACAGACATAGCCCTGCTGTCCATAGGTGCCTATAACCTTCGTAGTGGTATCTTTTGACCCATCGAAATGTCTGTGTCCCACTTACTAGGCATCAATTTAGAGTTATCTTATTTTAATTTTAGATGAAGGCCACTGCTCTAGCTTGGTAACCAACTAATGGTAGTGCCACTCACAAGAAGTAACATGGATGAACAGGTTAGCTCGTGATGAGACCTCGTGTCTTCCAACATTTTGGTTGAAAGCCATTACTCTAGCTTGGTGACCAGAAGCAGTAATGTCATGCATGCTAGGTCTCATGATCGTGGTAGGTCGACTCATCACGAGACCTCCTATCCTCTCCTAAATCTCTTGTATACTCTGATTATGACCAACCTAGAAGGTTACTTAATAAGTGGGGAGACATATCTACTCCTTAAGAGTACGAGATGGCGTGAAAAGTTTTTAATGACTAATCATTACTGACTAGTTCCTCTACCCTAAAGACTTATTAAATATATCCCAGATAATGACTAAAATACTTCTTGAATTAAAAATGCTAGTTTTCTCATGAGTAGCTTATTATGATCTTAACAAGAGTGGTCCTCCATAGGGGGTTTCCAATAGTACCTTCTAAGGGAAACTGAAATTATATAAATCAGATGACAACTTCTTAGAGTGATTAGTCATGGTTACTTTTTAAAAAAATCATGAGGTATTAGAGTGAATCATACTCAAGAAGATGTGCCACATATGTGTGTGTTAACAACCAATGCGAATCAAAAGTAGTTTTAGTGGCTACACTTTAAAAATCAAAAACCTAAATAGCATCTTAACAGATGTATTCACCAACCCTACTTTACCTACGAGGTAGAAGACTTATTTTTATGTATAGGAGTACTTCCAATGAAGCCATGTGTAGATTAGGTGAAAATATATATTCATGCTCAAATTTATCATACAAACTTGAAAGTGTGGATGAGCATGAAAAACAAACAAATGTAAATGATATGAAAACAAGAGTTTTAGAAGAGGATAATGCTTCCTTGCTTGAGTAGTTGTTTGGAACCAATGTTTGATGTAATCATGGTAGCCTTGGTCCATTTCTTGATTTGGCCCATGCTGCTCATGCTCTTCTTCCATGTCATGTTAATTGTTCTTCGTAGGGCGATTAGTCTCTTGATCACATTATAGATCTACTGATAGACATGTCAAGAAATTTTTGTTCTCAGATTTCAATGGATATCCTTCGTTGATTATAGTGCATGATTCATTTTTCTCCTCAAAAGAGACTTCTAAATCCTCTTTTGATGGTGCAAAAATGGACAAGTCCTTGACTATTGTCAGGAATTTTTCTTCCTGAGAGGTAGAGATCAAGATCCTAGTAGCTGCTATGACTTGAGAGAGAACCTTCATACTTGTTATCATCTTTAAGTCCATCTGGTTGATTGATAGTCTCTGTCTCCACACACATATTAGTAACGGGGATTCTTACAACACCCCAAAAATGATATAATGTTAAAGATTAGGATCTGAAGATAATTGATTTTAAAAGTTATTGGCTGAAATATAGTTCACCACACTTACATAAAAAATACAAAAAGATAAAGGAAGACCTACCCCTATTGCATCAACAAAAAATTCTTACCAAATCAAATGAGCTCCTCGGCAACGACACCAAAATGTTGGGTGCAGGAATTTCACTTAAGCAAAATCCTCAACACTTAGTTGTCAACCCAGGGGATTCATAAACTTAGATATGAAGCACAGGCAATGCCAGATATGGTATGAATTTTCCTGATAGAAATTCCTACTTTAAATAAAAGCTTGCAGAAAAGATAACTAAATCATCAAAGTAATCTAGTGCTGGAACAAGAAAGAATGCATTTGCAAAGGAATCAAAATAAAAAGGAAATCAATCCAACTGATCAATTTTTAATTAATGAGTATGTGTTATGTTTTTTTATTTAGCAGAGACACTTGGCAGTCTCGTAGAATGGGCCCTTAAACATGCTTCTTTAGAGATTTCCTTCTTGCACTAATTTGTCCTGCACTAGTGCAGAAACAGAGGTTTATGTAGGAGGTATAAATGGTGTCTTTACCAAAGGATTTTTAATTCATGCAAGGGCTTGAGATTTTCCAGGTTCAAGGCACTCAGATCTCGTGGCAAGAAACTAGTTCTTACACCAGATCAAAGTTTCCTGCACTTAGCTTTTAATCCTTAAAACAAGTGTTCAATTATTGCAAGTGCTAGTTTACTATTGAATCAAATTGCACACATAAAAGTGAATGTTCTTTATTTTAATAAAATATAGAAGTAAAGAAACAATTATTTATCCCGTCGTAAGCATTTAAGGAAAGAAATAAAATCGCAGAAAGTACATTAAGAAAACTTGCTGCATCACACCAACGTGCACTGGTGTAGGTTCATTTCTCCTGCTTGTACTAGGTAGTGGAAAGTTAAATAAACAGAACTCCAGGAAAAATAAATATCACACCAACGTGCACTAGTGCAGGTTTGCTTCTCCTGCTTGCACCAGGTGGTGGAAAACCAAATAACAGAACTGTAAGAAAAATAAATATCACACCAACATGCACTGGTGCAGGTTCACTTCTCCTGCTTGTACTAGGTAGTGGAAAACCAAATAAACAGAACTGCAGGAAAAATAAATGTCACACCAATGTGAACTAGTGCAGGTTTTCTTCTCCTGCTTGTACTAGGTGGGTAAATCCAATCTGAAATTAAATGCAGGAAAGTAAATTGTAGGGAAAGAAAATGTAACTACTTCACACGACGGATCCATTTCCAATAAGACAGGAATACATGTGCTGAAAATTAAATCGCACTTTAATAATTTAAACACACATTACAGAAAATAGAAAACAGGGTAAATGTGCTTGGTTGGCTCGGCCCTAGCCAACCAATGTGTTTCCCTTTCAAATGGAAATGCTGCTCAGTAACTCAGATCAGACTCATATGTTTAAAGGAACAAATAATATTTGCAAAACAGGAGGTGGGGCTCCTTCTTCCTATTAATTCACAAAGGAAAAGTACATTATGAAATACACATTCCAACCCAGATTTGGGCGAAACCAGCAAAACAAAGTTACAACAATACCGTTGTAGCATCCCTCCTCCACCCCCCCTTTTTACGTGCATCATTCCTCCTTTTATAATCTTTCATAATGATTAAAACAAGTTGTTACTTTGTAAGGAATATGAGGATTGAATCCTAACCAATTCTAATTGCATAGTATAACATTACAATCATTCCCCTATTAAAAGGATAGAGATTCAATACAAATTTTCCAATTCTGGGATTTTTCTAGAATTCTGGAAAATTTGGTAATTTTAACAAACTGCCTCCAATGCGCCCTTCGTATCTCTTCAACCATTACATATTTTGGAAAATGGCCCTTGTATTACTCAAATTCCTATACTAGGAAAAAAACCCATGTCACGGAATTTCTTTATTTACCTTCATCTGCACAAAAATCGAGGCGGAAGTTGGTAGTATGGAAACTTGTTGACTATGTTTTCTAGAATTATGGAAAAAAAAAATATTTTTTATAAAATTTCTTCAAATACCTCTTCGTAACTTTTGGAATACTTTGAATCTGAGGAAACGGTTTCGGTTATGGGTAATTGGTTATTTTTTAAAAACCCATTTGCTCGGATTTCCATAATTCACCTCCATTTGCATAAAAACTGAGGTCAAACTTGGCCATTTAGAAATTATGCAGATTTTGAGCAGACTTATTAATTTTCAATGCTGGTGCAAGAATGTGTTCTACAGGAACTCTACCAATACTAGTGTAAGAATGTGTGGTGCAGGAACTTCGCCTCTATCAGAATAGGCATAAAACCAACTTTGTAAACCTGCAAACACACAAAATATTATTAAATATGCCTTTAATGTTTAAATCTCATTAAAAAAAAAGGAATAGCAAATACTTATTATCTCCAAGAATGCACAAAACCATGACAATGACTATTCAAGCTAAACAAAAGCATGAGTGATTTCGAGTAAAAGTTGATATAAAGCAAGGAAAAATAGAGGCTCAACAATTGGTACCATTTGATAATTTTTTTTTGGAGATATCTCTCTATTCTGTCTCTCTCACACACTCTTGGACACTTTGAGTTTTCTTGGAGCATTATAGCATTGGATTAGTTAAAAGAAAAGGAAGGACCAAGAAGGTAAATGGAAGCAAAGATCAAGCAAGGAAGATCAACATCAAGAAACTACAATGGGATTATTTGCAGGTATTGAATTTCATGTGTTATTTCCTTGTTATATTAGGCATGCATGGTACATGCATGTGTGGTTTTGGTTATATTGATTTCATTGGAATGGGTTTTTCCAAGTGTAATAGTTTTCTTTAGCCTTTCCTTACCATTTCAAAATATCCATGGTGTGATGGGGTTCTCACGTTTGGTTGAGTTGGTTTGTTGAATGGAATTGTAGCTGAGTGGAGTGGTTTAAGGATTATTCACAAGGACTAGGAATCCTGGGATGGGATACATAGTAAATATTGGATGTTAACACCTTGATCGAGCATAGGAATCCTTGAACTATGAATGGTGGGATACATGGTAAATATCAAGGTTCAATACCCTTGATTGGGCCTAGGAATCCCTTGACCATTATTGGTGAGATACATTAAAGAAGTGTGTTGAAAACACTTTTTTAATGTATATTCTTTTTTTGTCAATGTGGGTCTTCTCAAAAGTATGCATAATGGGTACTCGTTGGATGTGAAATTTAATTCTGCATCTAACGAGTGTCTACACTTGAACTTCAGGTAAACCTATAAGGAAATAAACTAAAAATACAATTAAAAAAAGGTGGTTTTTATTCATTTCCCTCCAAAATAGTTACATGTACCTATTTTTAAATTTAAGGGATTTTGATTGGTTTAAATTTTATGACATGGAAGTTACGTGAAAAATCTATGGGCACTTTTAGCCTTAAATTTCCTCTAATAGGTTTTCATGTTAGGGTTTATAAGTTAAGGGCCTATATTGGCCATCGACATTTTTATCTTTGCTTGAATGCATTAAAGAGATTTTTTAACAGAAATTCCCATTTTATTATAAATATTTTCTTTTATACTATTATAGTTGTATACTTTTTGTTTTTATTCAAGGGTATCCCTTCCCTTAGAGGGTTTTCATACTCTATCGTAATAGGTATTCATTACTCAGTTGGTTCATTTGGTTTTGAATATACTTTTCTTTATACACTTTTTCAACCAACGCAGACACACACAAAAACACTTATATATATTTTCATGTAAAATTCTTGTATCATATTCTTATTGTAATTATAATTAAATTGTGGCAACTTTATACAAACATGCATTTTGTTTTAATGAGATTATGGTGTAGATGTGTAGGTTTAATTTTTTCTTTCAAGAATATTTCTTTGTGCTGAATTTTGAATCCAAAAATTTTTCCTTTTCAATTTATCCAATAATTTGTTTTGCTTAAAGATCCAAAAGCACATCCTACGCTTACAAGATATATATAAATTCTCTTATTTTTATGTTTAGAAGCATATTGTTTATTTTCTAAGAGTTTCTTAAATGTATTAATTTACATATTGTAAGGAATTCAATTAATCTAGTTTAATTTGATGGGGTATATAACTAAGTCAGAAACCTAGTGGACCTTTGAAATAGGGGGCCTCTTTTGGCCTTATGACCTTGATCTCTCGTTTTTTCAAGACTATTTGTACTTTGGCTTAGGAACACAATATTTGTTTTCCATAGGTATACATAACTAACTTGAACATAATGACAAACATCTAGCCTTAGTATTATAATATAGGTCTATTTGTAATCCCTTATGTTCTACTACATCTAAAACATACATTCTTATAATAGTAAGCCTTAACATTCATATTTATTTCTATTTATCAACACCTAACTTTACTGCATGACACTATATTTATTTTTAAAACTGTATGGTCAATTATTTTAACCTTTATTTATCTTATTTATGTTGTTTCCACTTAGAAAAATCGTAGATAAAATTTTCACTAACTTATTACTACTATCAGTGACTAGAAGGGGTTTTCTCCTTGCACCTAAGGTCGTTTATTTACGTGTAACAATAAAACATAACCAAACAACATATTCATATACTGAAACATATAAATTTATGTCCATAGGTAACTAGAAATAAAATTTCCTTTTAACAATTTGTGATTTCATAACCATTAACTTTCACAATAGTTATCTATTCTATCTTTTCCTAAAATAATCTGAGCAATCATATAATTATCCAAGTTCTTCCAAGAAATAGGTTAAAGGCTTCCATGTTCCTCCAAAAAATGAAAAAACTATTCTGTTAGTGCCCCTCAAGCTCCACTCATATTTATCAGGAAACTATGTAGAAATCCCTGTTAAACTTTACCTCTTGAACCCTTTAACAATTTCCTACTAATCCTCTAGGTGAAAATCCAATATTTCTCTCCAAATATTTTTCTTTTCAAAAGAAACTATCTCTATCTACCACAATTCTGTTGTAAAATTTCCACCTCATGACATTTATATTCATTCATGGAATTGTTGGTGGTCTATCTATACAAAATATTCTCCCGAATAATGGAAGAAGGAGGAAATTCCTTATTTTTGTTCCTTTCCCTTACGGGCATAATAGATTCAATTTCTTCTTGACACTTAGGAGCTAATGTCACATGATAACCTTTAATGTATTTCCAAGAATATTAACATTTGAATTTTTTTTTTCTTTCCAATAATAATATTTACATAATCATCTCATGTCATTTATCCCTCTTAACTTTTCGGCCATAGTTTTAATGTAAAATTTGTAAAGTAATATTTTTGGGGCTGTTAAACACAACTACCCAAAGAGTTACAATATCAATAATTAAAAAATCCAATTCCAGAAGAGGTTATCAAGGATGGAAACATGTTAATCATGATTAATAGGGTGAAAAATAATTTCCATGTTGTGGAAATTGATAGAAAATTTCCCCAAGTTTCTTAGCATAAGTACATGACCATCGTGGAAACACTAGGAATTACATAGGTCTGTGAGCCAAAACCATGGGCCATGGGGTTGGAAACATTATGTATTTTAAATTTCATATAAATCTCCCATTTCGTTTGCATTAATGAAGTCAATATTTGTTTCAAGTTAGTTTTATGTTGTGTGCACAATAGAGTTATATCACTCGGTGAGCCTATAGAAATTGATTTACTACTTATATCTAGTATTATTGGGTTGTTCATGGTGGGAGAGGACCTAGAACATTTATTTGATAAAAATATTTAGAAATATGTTGCCATGGAGGTGACCAAGAAATATGACACAATTTATGGATAGAGTGGGATATTAATCTTTGAGTGATCAATGATGACTAAGTACAATTTTTTGTGTAATTGATGTCCTAAAAGCTACTAAAAAAATACCAAAAATAATAGTGCCTCGCTAGAGTGGTTTCTACTACAACAAAATTTCTTGATGGAGTTTATGACCTTCCTATTAAATAAATTTATACAAGAATGTTTAAGTATGCATGACAAGAATGAAGAATTCCATTATGCATGGCTGTTGATTTTGATTATGTTGACAAAGTAGAAAGTTCCACATGACACCAGATTTCCTCCACCAAATAAGACATATTCAACATGCTATGGTTTGGATCACTCTGGTATAAATCTGTAAAGAAGAGTTAGATGAAAAATAATATGAAGTTTTTTATATGAAAATAAGTTATAAATCATGCAATGTTGAAGTGGCCATGCATTCTAATACAATTCATTGATTCTTATAGGGAAATCACAATGCTTTGTGTAAACCCTCACCACATCTATGTATAGTCACACATAAACCTTGAAAAGAAATGGTTAAATTATCGTTACAATCTAAATAGAAATTTAGTGTCACAGATAATGAGAAACTAGATGGTGTAATGGCATATGCCAACCCCTGATGAGGAAACGAGGGTACATACAATTGATGATAGTGTAGAAGAGGAATGCAAAGATATGCAACATGGAGGGAAGAGTTCCCCATAACAAGAAGAGCACCTAGAAACCACACTACATCAACTGGAAAATAAATGTCCCTCTACACCAAAGTGAGACCACATGGACGATGAAGCTAAACTAGGAGGCAAAAAGAGGCCACTATAGGGTGAAAAGAAAGGTTCAAGGAAGAATCAAAAAGAAAAAAAATAAGGTTGAAATCGCCTTATTTGTTGGAGGAGGTATTCGAGAATATGGATAAGGAAGTTAAAGAAGTGATATATCAGGGAATTTCCCTTCTGATCATACTTATAGATAAATATGCACACGATTACAGGGAGTTATGGATTAGACATAGTAGTAGCTGGAGAAACTACATTTCATAATCATTGGACCAAATGGCCTTGGCTCAACATTATTCATATTTTATTATATATCTTCCAAATCAATCTCATTTCCATACCACACACACCTAAATTATATATATATATATATATATAGAGAGAGAGAGAGAGAGAGAGAGAGAGAGAGAGAGAGAGATAGATATATATTATTTCAATTAAATATATAAAATAAACATATGTAAATAAAAAAAATGATTAATATTTAAATTTTGTTGTCTTTTATTATTTTTGAATCTGTATGTGTGTGTTATTTTTATATTTATACGATATATAACTAAATTATGTAAATTTATGTATTTATAAACAATTATAGTCTAACTAACTAGATTCAGTGAACAAAGTTAATTAGATTCAACTTTCACCAAATTTCGTTCTCAGGAAAATTTATTTCATGAGGTTACCAAATCTCAAGCTGAACGTGGACAAACTAAACATGAACAAGAATAATTTCATGAAATTCATCTAAATTTTTGAATAATTTCATGAAAGTCATCTACATTTTTATTGAAATTAGTAGGAAATTCAAAGAGGTTCATGATAATAAAATAAAAAAAAATGAATAAAACCCTAAATACTAAACCCTACTCATTTTTAAAAAAAAATGAGGTTGCCTATACTAATAGTATGTTTCTCTAGATGTAAAACTTGAAAATGAGGGGGAGATGAGTAACGGTTAAATTAGCAACATAATGTTTCTTTGAATGAAAAACATAACAAGGGAGAAAACCATAAGAGTTAGTTTAGCTTTGGGAGGATGATGAGAGTTGTGTTGTTGATTTACATACAACATGAATTTTTTTAAGTAATACCATTCATCTATTTTAATAATATTTTTCATTTATATACGTTTATCGTTATCTTCCCTATTTTGATATATTCATTTGTTTTTTTTAATAGTGTACATTCTTAAATTATATAATATAAATATAATATTTCAATGGTATATAAAAAAAACTCATGCAAAATAAAAAAATATTTTAATATTCAAATTTTATTCTTATTTATCAATTTTAACTATATATGTTAAGCTTTAGTTATATTATAGGTACTTAAAATACGAAATATATTTCAATAAAATATAAAAGTTAAATATATAAAAACAATGTATGAAAATTAAAAACAATAATTTAATCTTTAATTATATATATAATTTAAGTGTATGATATAAATATAAATAAACACACGTTGCATATTAAAAAAAAATACATAACATCAAAATTTAAAGATTAAAATACAACATATATAATTTAAAAAAAAATAAAAATTTATAATTTTGTTCTTATTTATTATATATATATATATATATATATATATATATATATATTAAAAATATAACATTTTAAGAATATATAAAAGTTAAATAGATAAAATAGATAAAATATGCACAGAATTGAAAAGAAGGAGTTGTAGCTCTCAGGTGAGTACTGCACCTGGAGACTACACTCAAACGGAGAGATCACTCTACGTTCACTCTACATTCATGAATCAGAAATTAAATCTTTAAGTACATCACTAGAAATCAGGAAGTTGCAAACAGACTCCTAAATTGTAGGAACAAATCCTAAACTAAGGAGATACGTTACAACTTGTGTAACCTTTTCTCCATTAATACAAAATAATATAATTATTTTCAACTCCCCCCCTTAATGGAGAAAGGATTATCCTGAACTCCTAGCATCCTTCTAAACAATTCAAACTTCACACGTGCAAGAGGCTTAGTAAAAATATCAGCCATATTGTCACAAGTTTTACAATATTCAACAATGATTTCTTTTGACTGTAGTTTCTCTCTGACAAAATGGAGCTGAGTGTCAATATTTTTGGTGTTTTTATGAAACAATGGATTGTATGCTAGTTTAATAGTGCTCTGGTTGTCGCTTTTAATGGAGGTTGAATTTTTCTGTTCTTCTCCCGCATCATTGAGAAGCCTTCTCAACCAGATTGCTTCACACGTTTCTGCACACAATGCTTGGTACTCAGCTTCACATGAGGATAATGTTACAGTGCTTTTCTTTTTGCTGCTCCATGCTATGACACCAGAGCCTATGCTGAATGTGTAACCTGTGATTGACCTTTGATCATCCAAGTTACCTGCCCAGTCTGAATTTGAAAAACCTGCTACAATAACATCAGATGTGTTAGTGTATAAAATGCCATAATTGATAGTACAACAAAGATAACTCAACACGCTTTTTGCTGCAACCTAGTGACCTTGAAATGGTGTTTACATGAATTGGCTCAACACACTAATAGAGTATGCCAAGTCTGGTCTAGTTGTTGTGAGATATATCAAACACCCAACTAGTTGTCTGTACATAGCGACATCCACCTCCTTAGTGCCATCGTCACTGCATAACTTCAAATTCTGCTCTAATGGTGTTGCTGCTGACCTACACTGATCCATGCCAAATTTTTCCAACAGACTTATAGCATAATTTCCTTGAGTAAGAAAAGTCTGTCCAGTATCTCTCCATACTTCCAATCCTAGACAGTAATGGAGACTTCCAAGATCTTTCATTTCAAAAACTTGTGCCATCAGTCGTTTGATTTCTTTGATTAAATTATCTGCATTGCCTATTATGATCATGTCATCCACATACAAAGAAATCAAAATAATATGCCCCTATTTATTGTACTTCGTATACAAATTTGGGTCATTCAAACTCCTATGAAAACCATGCTCTAAAAAGAAAGAATCAATCTTTTCGTACCAAAACCTGGGTGCTTGTTTTAAGCCATATAGAGCCTTTTTCAATCTGTAGACAAGATGTTCCTGCCCCTTATTTACAAACCCTTCAGGCTGTACTAAGTATATTTCTTCTTTTAATTCACCATTTAAAAATGCATATTTAACATCAAGCTAGTGTAGCTCCCAATTGTGTTTAGTTGCTAAAGAAATAAGCATTCTGATAGTATTTAACTTTGCTACAGGTGCAAAGGTATCATCAAAATCTATACCTTCTTGCTGTGAGTACCCCTTTGCAACCAACCTAGCTTTTAGTTTTTCTATACTTCCATATGCATTCATTTTAGGTTTAAACAACCATTTACATCCTATGGGTGTTTTGTCTTTAGGCGGTTCAACTAAATCCCAAGTGTTATTTCTAATGATAGATTCAATCTCTTCATTCATTGTAGCCCTCCATGCCTCAGATTGACTAGCTTCTTTGTAATTAGTGGGTTCTACAACGTTCAAAATATTTGACATCAAAGCATAGTCTTTCAATCTGGATGGTTTTTGAGTCTTCCTACCTGATCTCCTTGGTAGGGGACTTACCTCAAATTTGTTTTCTTCAGATTTATTTGGGCTTGCAATTTCACCTTCTTGTCGTTCTTCTTTTTGCTCTTATTTCTGTTCCTCTTTCTGTTCCTACTCTCATTCATCCTCGCTGCTTTCCTCCATCAACAATGGAATGTGCCAATCATCATCACTGGCATCTTTCCCTTCTCGAACCTGTTCATGAAACACTACATCCCTGCTTGCAAATATCTTATGAGACTCAGGATTGAACAAATTATATGCCTTAAATTCTGTACCATATCCAACAAAGATGCATTTGATAGCTTTAGGGTCTAATTTCTTCCTATCAGCTTTGGGTATATGGGAAAATGCTTTTGACCCAAATACTCTTAAATGATTTACTGCTGGTTTGAGTCCATATAAAGCTTCAGAAGGGGTTTTGAAGCGAAGATATATGGTAGGACTTCTGTTTTGTAAGAAGATTTCCGGATTATCCACAGTATTGAGGAACATGTGTCAACGTTTCGAATCCCAATTGGGATCCATCATCAGGACAATTTTAGAATGAAGAAATTTAGAGAGGGCATCAGACTATTAATAGAGATTGTTTTTATGAAAAGAGTCGACTAAGCTTTTATTTCAGAATATTAATTAATTTCATTTCTAAAATTAATAAATTAATTATTATTAAAATTAATATTTATAAATTTGTTTTCATTTTAATTATGTTCATTTTATTATAATTTCATAATAGGGGCTATAATTTGAGGGAAGGTATTTTTTTTTAAATACATAAATTCATTATTTTATATTTTATGAAAATTATTAATAATTAATATTTAAAATACCTAATTATAAATATAATAGATTAATTAATTATAAGAAGTTTTATAATCAATTAATTAAATAATCATAAATTTAATTAATTAAATTTTTAATTAATTAATTAATTAATAGCCTAATTAATTATAAATATATTTTAAATAATAACCTAATAATAACCTAATTAAATAATAACCTAAAAATAACCTAATAATAATTAATAATAAATATAAATAATAACGTAATTAATTATAAATATAATTAATTATTTGTTTAACTAATTATATTTATAATTAATTTTAATTAATTAGATTCTTTAAATTTTTAATTAATTATATTAATGATTTTAATAAATAATTAATAGATTTTAAAGGAATAAAAAAGAAATTCCTAACAATTATTGTTTAATTAATTAATTTTTATTTTAACCAAAATAAAAATCAATTAATAGGAATAACTATTATAATTTTAATTTGTATAAACCAAATTAGAAGTCAAAAGAGGGGGAAACATACTTGAGATATTTATACCTAAAAAAACTATGCCTAGTTGGATAGTGCTTTGGATGAGAAAATTTGCCGAAGAAGAGGTCTCCAAGTGTCACTGATTTCAAGTCCCCCGTCCCTATTAAGATTATCTCGATGCTTTATAATCTCAAGGGCCTCTCTTATCTTTCTTCTTTGATAGTGCTCTTCTCTCACAATAATCTTTGCATCCCAGGACGTACTTGATGTTTGGTTTTTGAGGAGTGTTCTGCAAGGGCTGAGGTGTGTGATCATTCATACCTGATATCGGCTCCATGCTCTTTAAGTCTTTTCTGAAGTGAATGCCCAGACTCCCCAATATAACTCTTCCCACATGAACAGTCGATCTTGTACACTCCTTTGAGTTGTTCATGCGGGAAGAGTTATATTGGGGAGACTGGGCATTCACTTCAGAAAAGACTTAAAGAGCATGAAGCTGATATCAGGTATGACGTCCGCACCAAACTCTCTGGCTACTCCTGCGCTCTGCTTATCATGCGTCTTGGGGATGCGAGATTATTGTGAAGGGATATCAGAAGAAAGATAAGAGAGGCCCTTGAAGATTTTAAAGCATCAGGATAATCTTAATAGGGGCGGGGGACTTGAAATCAGGAGCATGGAGACCTCTTCTTGACTTAAAATTTCTCGCCAAGCACTGCATCTGCTTGGCTTGTAGTTTTTCAGGTATAACTATCTCAGGTATGTTTCCCCCTCTTTTGACTTCTAATTTGGTTTATAAAAATTAAAATTATAATAATTATTCCTATTAATTGATTTTTATCATGGTTAAAATAAAAATTAACTAATTAAACAATAATTATTAGGAATTTCTTCTTTATTCCTTTAAAATCTATTAATTATTTATTAAAATCATTAATATAATTAATTAAAATTTTAAAAAATTTAATTAATTAAAATTAATTATAAATATAATTAATTAAACAAATAATTAATTATATTTATTATTAATTATTATTAGGTTATTTTTAGGTTATTATTTAATTAGGTTATTATTAGGTTATTATTAAGTTATTATTTAATATATATTTATAATTAATTAGGCTATTAATTAATTAATTAAAAATTTAATTAATTAAATTTATGATTAATTAATTAATTGATTATAAAAATTCTTATAATTAATTTATTTATTATATTTACAATTAGGTATTTTAAATATTAATTATTAATAATTTTCATAAAATATAAAATAATGAATTTATATATTAAAAAAAAAAAAACCTTCCCTAAAATTATAGCCCCTATTAGGAAATTATAATAAAATAAACATAATTAAAATGAAAAAAAAATTAGAAATATTAATTTTAATAATAATTAATTTGTTAATTTTAGAAATAAAATTAATTAATATTCTGAAATAAAAACTTAGTCGGCTCTTTTCATAAAAATAATCTCTATTAATAGTCTGATGCCCTCTCTAAATTTCTTCATTCTAGAATTGTCCTGATGATGGATCCCAGCTGGGATTCGAAACGTCGACACATGTTCCTCAATACTATGGATAATCCAGAAAGCTTCTTACAAAACAATCACCACAGGAGTTTAAAAACGAAAAGGACTTATGTTCTTTAAATAGACAGCAGTATTAATAGCTTTTGCCCAAAAACTATTAGATAGACCCTTACCTTGTAACATGCTCCTTGTGCACTCCACTAAGGTTCTGTTCTTGTGCTCTGCCACTACATTCTGCTGTGGTGCGTGTGGCACTGTAAACTACTGAAAAATACCATGAGATTTGCAGAATTTCATGAATTCCCTTGACCTGTATTCTCCCCCTTGATTAGAGCGGAGAATTTTTATGCTTTTTCCAAAATGTTTTTCCACTAAGTTTTTAAATTCTATAAAATACTGGAAAGTCTGAATATTTTTACTCAGGAAATAAACCCACGAATATCTAGTGCAATCATCAGTAAATAACAGAAAGTAATATGCTCCACCTAGCGACCTCATTTGCATAGGTCCGCATATGTTAGTATGCACTAATTCCAGGATATCTCTTTCCTTCCTTCTATCATGCACATGAAACTCTTCTCTATGCATTTTACCTAAGGCACATCCATCACAATTTAACTGAGTATTATGAAAGACAGGGCATCCCTCAACCATCTCTTTTCTCTGCAATAACATGAGGTCCTACAAATTCGAATGATTGAATCTCTGGTGCCAGAGTTTTTCGGCTGTCGATCCACCTACAACCATGGCTCGCTGTGGTATACTTTTTACATCCAGTCTATATAGGCTTCCGACACGCACACCTGTTGCAACAATTTCTTTCTTCCAATCCTTTATGAAACAATGAGTCTTGAATAATTCGACTTGCATATCTTGATCAGTTATCATGGATACAGATATCAGATTTTTCTTAATTCCGGGTACATATAAAACATTTTTAAGACGTCTGATATCACCATTTGGTAACTTTACCAGAATATCCCCATAGCCTTTAATCTCATATCCACTATCATCTCCTAAATAAATTTTTGATCCATATGTACTTTCTTCAAGAGTTTCAAAACATTCCTTCTTACCTGTCATGTCAGAGGATGCACCAGAATCAACATACCAGATATCGTCCTCATTAGATGCTGAAAGGGCACAGTCAATTGTGAATAGTCGAAATTTGTGACTGAGATCTTCATCTTCTTCAACAAAGTATCCTCTGTGCGTCACTATCGCCAAATTTTTCTTTGCATTTCTTAAGGCATTCAATCTGTATATGACCCTTCTTTCCATAATAATAACATCTTTTTATAGGATTATTTACAGACATACCTCTGTATGGACTCTTCTGCGATGTACCTCCACCTTTCTACTGTTGTTGTTTTTGTGACTGTGATTGCTATTGTGGAAGCTTCCCTCTGAATGATCGTCATTTTACCATCAGAGCAAGATCATCGCTCTGGGGTTTCAAATTCTGTCGCCGCTCCTCTTCTTGCAGCAAAATCCCTATTAGATCTTCAAATGTAGGAGCTTTCTCCCTTGCTGCCAGTCTAGTGATGAACATTTTCTATTCATCCCTCATCCCATTCACCATGATTGTGACGAGATCAGAATCAGACACCCTCTCTCTGATGTCTCCCAATCCGTCTTTCACATCTTTAACTCGCGCGATGAATGTAGCAGCAGTCTCACTTTCATCCATCTTCATTGAAAACAACTTGCTCTTGAGTGCCATAATTCGATTTGTATTCTGGGTCTGATATAAACTTTTTATGGTCATCCAGATCTCAGAGGACGTTTTACATTCTCTGATATGAGGGATAATGTTGTCCTTGACAGACATATTCAGCAAAACTTTCGCTTTTTTTTCTTGCTTATCCCATTCTTTCTCCTGTGTAGTTGCCCCTATGATTGAATTTGGCCTCTGCTCATCTCCTGTAACTATCGACCATGCATTTGCACCCTCAAGCAAGGTCTGAATCTTAAACTTCCAATTCGTGAAGTTATATCCATCGATTTTTCCAGAATCGTGGAGATATGATTCCATTGTGTTACTCATTCTGAACTGATCTACAAGTAAATGAATCTACCCAACTGATTCACAAAAAAAATCAATACTTATCAAATCTTGACAAGCGATCTGCCACTGCTCTGCTGGTTCTCCTGATCCACCCACTGTATCTTTGATTCAGATCCAGAAATATCTGGAAAATCTGCAAAATAATATTGCTCCAATGAGAAAATCTGTTGTTTCCCAATACAGCCACAAAACTGATTCGATCTTCCTCTCTCGGATAGATCTGCAACTTCTATGATTTTCACTTTTCGTAGATCTTCCACCAAAGTGAGGCTTTATGCGTATCTTCCAATGAAGATGAGGTGGCACCTTTCCGAGCGAAAAATCTGTGCATAGAACAGAAAATACGCAAGGCAAAATCCTAGCGCGGTTTTTCCATGCGCTTCTGCGCCAATCCCGTGATTTGGCGCATTGGCGCGGGTATGGGCCAAACAGACGCACTAATTGTGCTTCTTGGCATGACTGTCAGCAAAGAAAACATGCCAACTCCCTTCTGCTTACAGATTAAAAAATCATCTGAGTCCGTGAGCTAGGTATTACTGCAGTCCACCTGGTCGATCAAGCATAAAGCTCTATGAGCACACAACTCTCGTGTACATGCAACCACAAAGGCACTTTTAGCCACGAAGGCGATTCAGCCACAAAGGCGACAAAAGATCAGGCTCACCCAATCTGAACTCTGATAGCAAGATAAAATATGCACAGAATTGAAAAGAATGAGTTGTAGCTCTCAGGTCAGTAGTGCACCTAGAGACTACACTCAAACGGAGAGATCACTCTACGTTCACTCTACGTTCATGAATCATAAATTACATCTTTAAGTACATCACTAGAAGTCAGGAAGTTTCAAACATAATCCTAAATTGTAGGAACAAATCCTAAACTAAGGAGATACGTTACAACTTGTGTAACCTTTTGTCCATTAATACAAAATAATGTAATTATTTTCAACTAAAATGAGCATATGCAAACTAAAAAAATATTTTAATCTTGAAATTTTGTAATATCCGTGAAGACACTTCAGAATTTAAAATATTATTATTTAATACCATGTTTAACATTTATGAAACCATTGGCCATGAAGCATCGTTGTGAATTGGTTTGTAACTATTTGGAATCAAACCAGGAAAATGTTCATGTATGGTGCATATACAAGATGGATGAGAAGGATTTCATATGATACCTTTTCCAACACTGTCTTTTGGATAAGTTTTGTTTGATTCTGTGCATCAATCTTGAACAAAGAAAGGCACATCATGGTTTGGATGCCAGGGTTATGATTTGTGAATCAGAATCTCACATTTTTATTTTATTCCCGCATATACGATACAATGTTGGTGCAAACCAATGTCACAAAGACTCGCATGATGAGATTATTATAAGAGGATTTTCCACCATTACATTAGGGGTCATTCCATTCAGTTGCAACCTTCAAATATTATAGGTCACTATGAAATATAAATGTATTCGACGGTAGTAATAAAAATAATGTGGCACTAGAAACATGACTCTTTGTTGGATTAGCTTTGGAAACGAGTATAATGTATCCAACGAAGGGCCCAATCTCCCAATAGATAGTGATAGGAGCTTGTTCTATAGAATAGCCATTGGGAAATATCTGTTTTTTATGTAGAGACCAGGGGAGGGATGAATTTTTACTTATTTGGTAACTGGCTTGAACTACATGCCATTTTTTCAAGGGTTTTTTTTCTTCCCTAAGGATACCTCGTTATTCTTCAAAAATTATATATGTATAATATTGACACACCTAGATATTAGGAATGCACATAAGGCTTCATGGATATTGCGCACAAGAGATAATTACACATGTTATTATTCTTGAAAGTATAATTTGTGTAAAAATATTGTTCCTCCAAAAGAAAATAAAGTGTTCATAATGCCAAAAATATTCATATAATATTGTTCGTGTAAAGTATTAGTCACGTTATTTTCTTGTAAATACTATGTGGTAAAGGAAAAATTAATTATGTTAATCTTTTGGAAAATAATCCATATGAATTCTTCTGCGTGAAATGACAAGAATCAATATTGTTTTCTTAAAAACTTGGTTATGAATATTATGGATATAGAGATAAGAACCCATGCTTGTTTTATTGAAAAGGTTATGTGTTTGTATGCAAAAAATTAATGGTGGTTGTGTTAAAATAAAAAATATTATTATGGATAGAAATAATAGTTGTTATATTAGGTTTGTTGAAAAGAGAATTTGTTTACATATAAAAAATAAATACCTATTGAGTTAGATTTCGTGAGAAATAAATATGTATTGCATGCACAAAATAATAGCGTTTTTGCTAGAAAAGTATATAATTGCATACAAAAAATAATAACTATGGTATTAGTTTCCTTTTAGAAAAAAAAGAGTAATTGTTTACATGCACAAAGATAATATCGATTGTGTGAGATTTCCTTTAAATAAGTATGAGTAGTTATGGGGGATTTTCTTTTGGAAAAGAATATGTCTTGTGCAAAGAAATAATAGTTGTTGTGGTGTTATATTTGGAAATATTAGTTTCTTCCTATGCATACATATTGCAATAACTATGGAGGTTCCTTTAAATATTATTCTATTATTCTCAGTAGAGGAAATATTGTATTTACTACTTTTCTTATAATGCATGTGAAGTGTGGATAAATGAGCATCCCTTGGAAATATTTATGTATTTTTCTTTATGCATATTATATTTGGATGGATAGACATGTATAATAGCTGTACATATGCATGGATAAATAGACATGTTGGTAAATTTATTAACTTTTAATTAATGCATGTGTATGAAAGAGGAACATGAAAATGTGTTTGAAGTAAAACTAGTAGAGGATTATTGTTTGGGATTCATAAACATGTTATATAATCATGATGTCAGAATTTTCTGATGGTAGTACTTGAAAGAAGGGATTGTGACTTATGCAAAGGATGGATTATGCTTAACAATTTGGTACGAAATGAACTAATTGTCTCTGCAGACTAAGGGATTGTCAAACGCAATATAATCCACTATAGGGAATAACTAGGTAACAAAGACATTGTGCTTGAGGAATTATGGGTAAATGATATTGTGACTAATGTAATTCCCTCTAGCTAGTTATATTTTAGTTTATGATGATATTTGTTTGTAAAATGTTTAACAATGGTCAAGGAATGGACTCCCTTACAAGACATTGAGTGAGGGGTGAATATATATTTAGTAAAATATATTATTTCTAGTTTTTATTTTGGGATTTCCAGGATGTATCAATTTCCGTTAATGTGTTTTCCTGTTAATCCTTTTTAATGATGTTTATCCTTTTCACGATTTTGACATTTACATCATCAATTATGTGATAACTAGCCTAATTAAATAGACAATGATAATTATGTAAGGTTACAACAACAAAATTTATCTTAATATGTTGCAACGATTATGGTTGTTATGTTATATGACTTTCTATTCCATTTCTAAATTTAATTTATGTAATGATGATTGTTTTATCTAATGCTCAAATCATGAAATATGGAATAAGTGATTGAGAATATTACATGCTAGTAAATTTCGTAAATTTTTTCTAATCCTATATATTTTTACATGAGATTTACCGAGGGATGTTACAAGTGGTATCAAAGAATATTATTGTAACACTAGTGCCTTTTCGGTTATGTAATAATGTGGGGGTACAATGCTAATGGATATAAGTTTAGGTCTGAAACTAACAAAAGTACATAAAAATGTACGCAGTAGACTGCATTAGATATGAAATTAATGATGGTGTTAATAACTACATTGAAGAATGATAAGTGTTAATGCTTGATTTAAAATAATAAATGTGCTCATGGTATTTGATTCTTTAGGTGGATAAAAGACAATAAGAAATTATGTTTCATTATTGTAGCTAAATCATGATCAATTTTGAATAATCACACTATAATTGGTGATTGTGTGGATTAACTACCAACATTTGCATGCATATTCTTATAATAATTCTTAATGGTGCATTTATAAAAACATGATTAGAGTTACAATTTATTGCTTATAAGAATGGAACAAATTTATGTATTGATTTATGTGATAGAGAAAATATAAATTTTTAAAATACATTTAAAGAACACCTTATAAGAATGGAAAAAAATCATGTATTGATTTTTGCGATAGAAAAAATATAAAATTTTAAAAGGCATTGAAAGAACCCCTATCGATATTGAAGATAAGAGATGAGTCAAGTAGTAGGTCGACTATAATAAAAAATTATCAATTGATTCTTGTAATGGATTTCGATTGAGTTTATGATGTTTGGTAGCATTGATTATTGAGTATATTGCACTACCATTTATGAATTAATATTTCAATAAGTAACTATTAAACTTATCCTTGATGGTATATTGTAATATGCATAATGGTGTAAATACACTATTGAATTTGAGGTTGATTTGATTTCTTCCATAATTTTTATCAACACTCAAGTACTAATGGTGAATTAGTATTCTTGTTTGAGTAAATGTTTGTATATTTTTTTATGCGTATGCAATAAAAATGTGATGACTATAGAGGTGGATATTTGTTTAAAAAAACATACATATGGCTGTAGGTTCTTGAATACTACAAAGAAATTATATCATGATAATAATAGTGTTTCTAAAAGTGACTAATAAAAAGAAATTTCATTGTTATAATAAGGATATAAAGGAAAAGGTGTTGTGGTTTTGCATATGAACATACATGAAAGATAATTGTTTTTATGAGGGCAGCCATGATTATTCGATAGTTTAATAATGTACCAAAACTCATGAGATGAAATGGATTATGTACGTTTGACCACCTGAATGGTAGAACTAGGGGTAATCAAATGTTGTTGATTATATTGTTTGTTCAAAATTCATAACTCTACAAGTTTATGATTCAATGATGATGCTAGCTGGTATGCATCCTACATCTCACAAATATGTTAATTTCATTATTTAAAAAAATCATCTAGGGAATTTGAATACTACGGTGACATTAAATATAATCATTTAATTCTATTTTTTTGTGGACATGTGTTGTCGTCCTTGTCATCAATGAACAAAAATATGGATGAAATTTTTAATTTATTGGCATTACTAATTTATTTAACCAAGAAAATTTTGTGTCATTAAGTTCAACTTAGTAGTGTTGCATCCTGACTTCTAGTTAAATACATATGCATAAATGAAATTTCATTTTGCATGAATTAGTGACTATGGTATGTTTGAAGGTCATGCTTAATTAATTTTTTTTGTGGAAAACAGCTTCATGGAAACTTTGTTTTAATTTTATTATATATAGAGCATGGAAGAGGTTTACAAAATATGGATAGGAGCAATACCTTACCTTTATACTTTCTTGAAATTTTGAGAATATTGATTCATGTGAAAGTGAAAATCACCTTGAATTTATTTAAAAAATATGTTTTGTGAATAACAATATTTTGTAGAAGGTGTGGTATTATCAAAAGAAATTGTGACCAATGTTGCTAGTATGACTAAGTAGGTGTAGCTTAATGGCAACATGATAATATCACTAATGTTCCAGTATCATGGAATATAAGAACGAGTGAAAGGTAAAATGTTACAATGTGATTTACAACAACAAATATGAAGTTATAATGTTTATTGTTATGGTATGTGAGATTTTCACATATAAGATATAGCGATGAATTTTATAAATTACATGTTTGTTATCACGTGTGAAAAAATTGAAATAAATACTGCATGTATGAAATTAGATGCCAAACATTATTTCCTATAAAATTTTCTTTTACAGATTACACAGGCCATGTTGAGGGTCAACTATGAATATATGATGTACATAAATGTTCCTTATAATTTAATGGTAATGTTAATATGGTCATTTATGCGAATTACAGTGGGAAAAGCTTCTAGAGAGAAATCCATTTTCAAGAAATTTAGGAAAGACACAAGGAGGTACATGGGTAGAGGAAGTGTAACCACCTCCTCCAACATTTACCCACTTTAATGAGCTTTCCACAGCTAAACTTGTGCCGACAATCACTATGATATGATTCAACATCCTACGTGACCTTAAGTAAATGGAATAGGCAAAATAAGAATTACTGACCTACCTCAGGTGCTACAGGACCCCGAGGATTCACCCAACACCTCCAGGTGTCAATCCCCTGAGATAACTCACCTTTTTTGTGACCCAGAGCCCCATTCTCTCCCTTCATAAGGCCTCCATATGATTATGGGTTTTGAATTCCCCCCATATGCTTGCATCAGTGTGAATATGCCCTTTCTCTATCAACGTTGTGCCAACGATGGCATGAATTATGATATTTTCCATGGCTAGGGTTTAGCCTCTTCCCAGAAATATATGAAACTTACTATTGATACCACCAAATTCGCTACAAAAACATGGGGGATGACCACTCGGTCCGGACCTTAAATAAACTCCTTTCTATTTGGAATGGTGGTTTCGACTGGTTTAACTACGTCTAGTTACCTTCTCTCAATCTACAATGGCTTAAAATATATATATATTTTTTACCAATGGAGAAGAGACATCAGATCATCCCTCTTCTTTATCAGGTAAGAAAGTTATCCTTAAGCTAATTTTTGTCTCAGCCAAGCGACAACTAAAGTTTTTCCTCTTTGGGAAGAGGACCTATAGCAATGTAGAAATAAATATAAATGAAAAATTATTCTAAAATGCAAGAAAAAGGAAAATTATTCTAATCCTATGTAAATTAGGCAGATATAGATCCAACCCAACCAAGAGAAAGATATTTTAAATGATCTAGATTTAAATATGTCTAGTTTATAATGAATATCAAGCTAACAAAATATTTCAATTAACTAACATTATGAATCGCTAAACACATCCTATTCAGAGACCTCTTAACTAAGATAATAAACCAACAACATTTAGGAAGTAGTTCACAAAAATGATATTGATTATCAGATCAATAATTCCAATAATTAAATAATAATATGAGGAAATAGTTCACAACATATGTAATATTCCCAAATTTTCACATCATATTTGGAATATTAGAGTCCTTGGTTTTCTTAATGAATTAAGTAAATAAAAGGATGGAGGGACCCACAATCCTCAATAAGAATAAATATCTACTTTGTGTGTGTGAATGTGGATTAATCTAGACTAGATCTGCAAAAAGATGTAGTTGAGGAACTACTAATCTGAATGAGAGTGGAGACCATGTCTCATTTAATGAGAAAGATCATCGAGGGTTGATTCAGTCAACTAAGATCTTGAAGATGTTAAACAAAGGGTCATTGAGCATTAATGATCAAGTGGTGGAGGATCATGTGAAAATGAATCACACATGATGGAGGAGGTGTACATTGCACCTAGACTATTTGGTTGATTTGGTCAAAAAACACAGTCCCACTTGGAGGATCTTGTCCACATGAGACTGCACAGTTGAGATTAGGGCCAAGGCTTGTGATAGCTCAATCATTATAAAGCAGATGAATGTAAAGGTGAAAGTCATCTTGGATTATTTGATGTATGATCTTTTAGATCTAGAATTATCAAGTGGAATTCCACTACATTCTTGGGATATTTAGCAGAGATTACAGGTGTTGTTTAGCACAGGGTGTTCTCAGGGGGGGAATCACTCCTCTTTCTTTGAGTGATCTCTAAGGAAGAGGTTTCTACTTCATTATACATCAGGCTTTAAGTTCCATTTCCTTTTTCTACTTTCTACAGGACAATCATATTCATAAAACTATAGTTTTCTGAAGATCAGTTTGGAAGGTGGAAGTTGTCTTCAGTGCTTTAGCTGGAGAACAAGGTGAGTGATTATTACCATCACTTAGGCTTATATTTCAGCACTCCCAAAGCCAAATTTCAGATCTTGCATCGGGCCAAAATTTATGGACCTCCTAGCTGTAGTATTCTTCTCAAGAAGAGAACTATCCATATTGCAGATCTGAAAGGAGGAAGGAAGTTGCTAGTATTTCAGCTAGCAATCCTATGAGGGATCATCCCCTCAAATTTCCATCAGTCTCACTATCAACCTTGAGTTTATTGCTGCATATTTCAGTAGGCAGAAGGCCTCTTCTTCCCTCACAATGTAGTTTTCAGAGGCAGTTGTGTTGCAGTAGCTACAATCATCTTTTGGAGGATTGAGAAGCTAGATCTAGAGATTCTAGCTCATAGATCTGAAGAAGGGATCAACCCTTCAAGCATAGACCTGATCTGAGCACATATTTCAGCCATCTATGCTTTAGATATAGCTTCAAATCTGTATTTCCCAGCAGATCAAGGATGAAATCCTAGGGAGGTGATTTTCCAAAGTTGTAGATCTGGAAAATCCTTTCTGGGTTATCTTGGGAATCCATCACATTGGCCAGATCTTGAATCTTCGCATTATCAGAGCTCCAATTTTGAGTAGATCTAAATTTCTCTTTTCAGGCTACAACTCCACGTTTATATTCTACTGAAGAGACAATGCAGTATTTGCTGTAGAGCCTCAACAGTTACATTGTACCTGCTTCACACATGTTTTCTAGGTGAGCTTAGCTCATCTTTCTCACTAGATATACCTATATCTTGTACTTGTGTAACTAATTCATATCCAATATAATAAAATGGCTCAGCTCTTTCTACATATTCTGATTTGTACTTAGATTTATTTTTATCTTGCTGTAAGTTCTTATATTGTGAGAAGTATTATTGCATTCTTCCTTTTTGGATATTACAGTGGTATCAAAGCATGATCTTTGGCTTAGCTTGTGGACACTTCATATTTTTACATTGAAATAATAATAGAAAGATGAGATCTATCATGGAGAATTAAAAATCTGTCACTCCTTTCTTTAGATCCATGCAAGATCTCTCCAAGGAGGTATATCAAGTGAAGGAGGAGGAATAGAGAGAAGATCCAAGAAGAGGATGTGATGAGGAAAGTACTTCCTATCAATAGCAAATAAGATCGAATAATCCTAGATCTCCTCATAGATCCACAATGCCCACTTCCTTTGAAGAAGGAGAGAGGTATAGAAGTGAAGAAAGGCATGAACTAGAGACTCATAAGACTCTCAGTCTATATCTTGAAGAGTACAAAGTGCAGTCTAGAGCTTTCAAGGAGAAGCTAACTCTCCAACAATTCTTCCAGATTAGAGAAGAAAGAGGATCCTATAGCACTAATAGAAGGAAGAAGCATAATAGATTTTATTTTCCTACATTTGATGTATATTCCTCAAGCAATGTCAAGGATTGGAGGAGGGCGTACGATTCATTTTTCAAGCTACATCCTATGGTTGAAGAGAAGGTTGTCCAAATTGCAACACTTCATCTCTTAGATGAAGCAGAGGATTGGTGGTTTGGGCACCTAGAACATGCAAAGGTGACCAAGTTCTCTTCTTTCACAAGTTCAAAAAGAAGTTTTATGTGGAGAAGACAAGGTTGTGCTACAAAGGGGGATCTTCCGAGGAAACAAAGAATAATGTTGATCTTGTCACTATGGATAAGAGGTCACTACTTTCACCATCTGCTGTAGAAGTACTTGTATCTGGAGAAGGGATAGTTGCATCTTTGCAAGGTAGTCTTGATCTCTTGACTTATGGAGTCCCATGCATGGATCAGGAGATGCATGAGGAAGAGGAGGAGGATACTAGTGCTGGTACACTTGAAGAAGAGAGGTCGTCACTCTTACTAGCAATTTGAGATACTATTATCCCGGTTAGAGGAAATCTTGTGTTCTGTCAAGAGGTTCCCACATATCAGTTGATCCAAGGTATGCATAAAATTTCAGCACATATTGTTTCAAGATCAATGCATGATCAAGGATTAGAACAAAATGCTAATTTGAAGTAGAAACATAACACAGCGTAGAGGAACATTGATCTAATCAAGGAGGAGAAGGAAAAAAATCCATGTTCATCATTGTTGAGTTGCATTCAACCCCTTGAGTTAAGATGTAGAGTTCCAGAGAATTGGGTTAGCATTATCCTATGTACAATGGCTGATTATGAGATCAATATTGTGCCTTACTTGGAGACAACATATGTATTACCTGCAGATCTACAGCGCTATAACTTAGTAGCTGTGACAAAGAAAGGGCTTCATTATTATTGGAGCATTCTAGAGGTAGATTCACTCATGAAGCAAGGGAATCATAGATGATAAATGGTAGACAACTTGAAATGAGAAACCTTTTCTCCCTTCTAGATGACCCTTTATAAACGAGCCTCTCACTACTCAAAGAGAAAATTCTACGTGCATTAAATCAAAAACTTCTTTGGTTTTGGAGGGCATTTGATGGAGAGAGAATCTCATTAAGAGATATCATTAGAGATGCATTTCAAAATTTCATGAAATGCAAAGGTCTTCAATAGTTTGGGAAGGATGGCATTCTACAAAGGGAGGATGCCATGATTATGCAGTACCTCATTCATCATCCCCATGGGAGTGAATGGGTAAGGATGATAAGCAAGGGATTGCAAAGCCACTTGCATATTTGTATGGGCCAGCATTCTTGTTTACATTGGTTGCCATTGGGAGATTTCAGTCATTCTCTAAAGGCACGTATTTTTCTGATCCATGCCTTGAAAAACATGTATGAAATGAAGGAGGCATGGCTGCACTGACTGCTCTTGGGTGAGTATGGGTACCACCCAATAGCTCATCATTTTTTGAATCATGCCTTGTTTTTCAATGATAAATTGTAGCAAGGGAAGGCATGTTCATTTTGGTTTTGCTTGAGAGAGTTTGGCCACCACATGACATCTCCTATGTCTATGTGTTTTGTATTGTGTAAAACTTGGCATAATGATCTCATGATGTGCATTGATGATGTTTCATTGTATGGAGATGATGTGACATCTCATATATCCATTAGTATGCTTTTGTTTCATGATGCACATGAGGAGGAGAGAAAGCAGCAAGATCTCTTGTTGCTTGGATCGCTTTTGGAGGGGTTTGGCTTGTCCATCTTACATGGAGGAGATGGAGGATGGCAGCAAATGGCCTTACTCCGGTGGTTATTTTTAGAAGAATATGGTTTTACATATTTGTATACCCATATTACTTCTTCCATCCTTCTTTTGCATAACTTCGGAATGATGAAGTTTGGATCCAACAAGGCCAACAGGGCTAAGTATGAGAGCATCTCAATGCTTAATCTCATTCATGCAACATGGGATGAAGATATGTACTGTGTAATGGAGCTTTTCCTTTGTGAAGAGAACCACCTTATTGTATGCACCTCATGTATATATGATGATGTTGGACATCATATGGTTGTCACTTGGTACTTCATGATGGAAGGAGGACATCTAACCAAACAGTTGGAGGTCATTCTTTATGCTTTTAAAACACAATTTTGGAACCAAACATGCATAATCTATTGCAACAAATGGAGGAAGCCTTCCTTATGTGGATGCCATTTGGATGGGAATAGATGGCTTTGCATCTACTTTTGGATTTTCTTGAGGACAAGCAACATTTTTCCATGGGGGACTATAATATTCCCAAATTTTGACATCATATTTGGAATATTAGAGTCCTTGATTTTATTAATGAATTAAGTAAATAAAAGGGTGGAAGGACCCACAATCCTCAATAATAATAAATATCCACTTTGTGTGTGTGAATGTGGATTAATCTAGACTAGATATGCAAAAAGAGGTAGCTGAGCAACTACTAATGTGAATGAGATTGAAGATCATGTCTAATTTAATGAGAAAGATCATGGAGGGTTGATTTAGTCAACTAAGATCTTGAAGATGTAAAACAAAAGTTCATTGAGCATTAATGATCAAGTGGTGGAGGATCATGTGCAAATGAATCACACATGATGGAGGAGGTGTACATTGCACCTAGATTGTTTAGTTGATTTGGTCAAACAGCGCGGTCCCACTTGGAGGATCTTGTCCACATGAGACTGTGCAGTTGAGATTAGGGCCAAGGCTTGGGATGGCTCAATCATTATAAAGGAGATGAAGGCAAAGGTGAAAGGCATCTTGGATTATTTGATGTATGATCTTTTAAATCTGGAATTGTCAAGTCACATTCCACTACATTCTTGGGTTGTTTAGGAGAGATTGCAGGTGTTGTTTAGCACAGGGTGTTCCCAGGCAGGAATCCCTCATATTTCTTTGAGTGATCTATAAGGAAGAGGTTTTTACTTCATTATACATCATGATTTAAGTTCCATTTCATTTTTCTACTTTCTGCAGAACAATCATATTCAAAAAACTGCAGTTTTCTGAAGATCAGTTTGGAAGGTGGAAATTGTCTTCAGTACTTCAGCTGGAGAACAAGGTGATGGATTATTCCCATCACTTGGGCTTATATTTCATCACTCCTAGAGCCATATTTCAGATCTGCCATCAGACCAAAATTTATTGACCTCCTAGCAACACTATTCTTCTCAAGAATAATGTTGTCCATATTGCAGATCTGAAAGGAGGAAGGAAGTTGCTAGTATTTTAGCTAGAAATCCTATGAGGGATCATCCCCTCACATTTCCATAAGTATCACCATAAGCCTAGATTTTATTGTTGCATATTTCAGTAGGCAGAAGGCCTCTCCTTCCTTCACATCACAGTTTTCAGAGGCAGTTGTGTTGTAGCAGCTGCAATCATCTTTTGGAGGATTGAGAAGCTAGATCTAGAGCTTCTAGCTCATAGATCTGATGATGGGATTAGCCCTTAAAGCATATATCTGATCTGGGCATATATTTCAACCATATATTCTTCATATCTGGCTTCAGATCTGTATTTCCCAGCAGATCAACCTGATCAAATCCTTGGGAGGTGATTTTCTAAAGTTGCAGATTTGGAAAATCCTTTCTGGGTTATCTTGGGAATCCATCACATTGGCCAGATCTCGAATCTTGGCATCATCAGAGCTCCAATTTTGATTATATCTACATTTCTGTTTTCAACCTGCAACTCCATGTTTATAGTCTGTTGAACAGACCTTGCAGTATTTGGTGCAGAGCCTCAATAGTTAAACTGTAGGTTCTTCACACATGTTTTTTAGGCGATCTTAGCTCATCTTTTTGGCTAGATATACCGATATCTTGTACTTGTGTAACTGATTCATCTCCAATATAATAAAATGGCTCATATCTTTATGCATTTTCTGATTTGTACTTAGCTTTATTGTTTATCTTGTTGTAAGTTCTTATATTGTGTGAAGTATTGTTGCATTCTCCCTTTTGGGATATTACAACATATCATTGTTTCTTAAATAATTTTTAAAAGACAAATTTCTGAGTAAAAGCTTACTTAGAAATAATAATTCAACCCATAAGAGAAGAGATAAATAATAACATATAATTGAGGAAAATTACTCATTTGAACAAATATGAATAAAATGGCACATTCCTGCTATCATAAAATGAAACCAATATTTAAAACAATAGTGTTATAAATATAAATTTATTGAAACCATTTCTCTTCCAGTCTCCAACAATCATTTACAAAGCTTGAATTTCTAATTTTAAAACAAGAGTTATAGAAGTAAAAACTATGTTCTCCATGCATAATTCAGAACGCAAAAGAAAAATCCTCAATAATTCCCAGACATGAGTTTTCTCTCCTCTACCCTACAACTCTAAATTCTCTATACAATATTTCCTTCAATAATTCCTGAATTGCAGAGAAGAGGAGCCCCTATTACATTCTACAATCTGCTATTTACAATATTTACAAAAGGATTCATCAGAAATTTTTTTGAAGAGTGGTTCTACTCGATTAATTTTCATTGGTTCAAAATCATATTCTTCAATTGCTAGAGCCTTTTCATTAATTGAGATATTCTTCTTCTCATATCTCTAATTGTTTTCCTACAAAACAAATCAAAACAAAACTAAAATGCAAAACATAAAATCAAAATGCCAAATCTGGAATGAAAACAAATCTAATTTAATTAAAAAAATAATTGAAAATGAAATCTAAGCTTTCTATTGATTTTTGTGATGATCGAATTGGTCAAGGATATTATTGAAAAATGAATCTACACTCAGAAGAAGTTGTGGGCAAATGAATATGTAGAAAATAAAACTCATAAAATTGATTTTGTTTAAAGATTCAGAGCTTGATCTTCTACAGAATTTTAGAGCCAACAAATGGTGAAATCTAGAAATTAAACCACTTCAGGAATGTTCTCTGTAATTGTATCTATGTAATGAGTTGTCTTGGGCCTCATTCGGCCAAGTAAAACTCCATTTATGAGCTTCTAGAGTTGGTATATTAAAATTGCCAGAATTCTGGAATTTCTGTTGCTTGGGCTAAAAATCAGACTTTTTTAGCTACAATATAATTCTAAATTAAGTTATAATTATGTATTAATTAATAATTAGTTTATTACATTTTTAAGCTTATTTAATAAATTAATTGTAACTAAAATTAAACTAATTTAAAAATTGATTTAGTGATTAATTAAAATATTAAAATATTAGATTAATATTATAATTTAAATTATATTAGAATTATAATTAAAATATAATATAAATTATAATATTATATAATATAATATATATTTTATAAAATATTTTAATTCAAAAAATAATAGCATTACATAATGGAAGTTACATCAGGATGAGGAGGGATAAGGAGGAAGGCGGGGAGAGATAAGGAGTGGAGGGTGAGGTGGACGGAGAGATAAGGTGACGTGAGGGTGATGTGAGCGGAGTTAGTTGGGAGGTATAAGGAGTTTTAAAACTTTATATCAAATTTTTTTAACCCTTGACATAAAACAAATTGCAATCACAAATTTTGAAGGGGCGAGCTTGAGGTGCTTCATAACTATTTTGTGATATGCAATATGCGATATCGCAATATCACATCACAAGTTTTTAAAATCACAATTTTATTTTGGAGAGAAATTTTTTACTTCGACACATTTTAAATTTGAGATTTTTGAAAGGAAAGGGATACTGTGAAGTGGGGCCCATGTGAATTAACAACCCTACAAATTAGACTACAAGTGCTTTTCATTTTTGGGTTTTTGGTTTGGTAATTTGTTTTAAAATAATAAATTGGAGTAAATTACCAAGGTCCAAAAATGTGTTTTCGTCTATTGTACAATTTCGCTGGGTCATTCTGTAGGACCGTTAGTGAAAAATAAAAAATAAAAAATAGTAAAAATTAACCCGAGACTAATATTTACAATGAATGACTATTTTAACCGTGAAAATTGAAATATCATAAAGTTTATTTATTTTTTAATCTTGGCGAGAAAATGATCAAACTTCAAAGGAGTTCCATTAACAAACCAGTTGACAAAATGAAGTGAAACAAGTATTGTTGGAAAGCTTGTTAAAATTTTGATTAATGAAACAATCAAAATATAAATATATTAAAAAAATGACAAAATTGTAAGACAATTAACTGAAATGAAACTTACAAAATTTTCTTAGCCAAAAATTAATGGAAAGGGTCCCCATTATTGAAGCAAATAATTCAAAAATGGGGGGTGTTGGGATTTACCTACAACACTTACATAACTCATAAAATACATCAAGACAATGCTTGCAAGCCAAAACTGAAACCACAAATTGACCTAAATATACTCAACTAGGATTGACATGATGTCAAACACTTTGTAGATATGCAACCTACGGATCTTGAATGTAGGTCTGATCATAAGGGACTGAAAATTTTTATGAATTTTAATAAGAAGGGTCATTACCTTCTCTCATTAGTTGTCTTACCACGTATTAGCTCTCTCATTCATTTATGAGTGAAAACATGAAAAGAGCCATGACTAATATCTTTCATAAGATCACACTTATAACCATCATATAACCAGATAAAATGCAATACGAGAAAAAACTTTAAAGCCACATAATAAATAGTATACTTCCTTGCCAAACACAAGAGAAAATTTGATTTTATTAACCGTAGAAAAATACCAACTAGATTTCGGACCTCCACGTTCCAGCAGACCATAGATTGGTTGAGAAAAATCTCTCTTTATCCAATCACCCCCATGCCATATTCCAGGTATGAATGTGGTATATGATGGGATAACAAAACTAAATACAAAATAGGGAATCCTTAAGTTAAACCACAACCAACCTATCCATACCATGACCACACCTAAACCAACGTTGAGATCATAAAACTAAACCAATCTTGGATGCCTCAAAATTTCTTCACCATCTCTGAGGAATTTTCTTGTCTCCACCCTCAGGCTTTACCATGAATCTCGCCATTACCGGTCAACATATTCCTACGCCTTTGTAAATTTTCTTGAGACCACCTCACCCTAGATTTTGAGACCATACCGTAATTGAAACCTAAAAGGTGAGAACAATCCCATCACACCATGGCTATCTAGAAATGGAAATGTTAGGCCAAAATTCACTTTCAAAACCTAGAAAAATCCATACCAAAGATAGAAATATAACCATATACCATCATGCACATACCATGCATGTCAAAACAAGCTAGGAAGTCACAAATGCAATATGTTACCTACAAGTATTCTCGTTGAAGTTTCTTGATCCTTTCCTTTCTTTGTTTTCCCTGTCCTTCTTTTCGTTTCCTTTCCTCTCCTTGATTTTCCTTTCCTTTCTCCTCTTGGTCCTTTCTCCTCTCTGAGACAAATTCTAACTCTAAACTGACAAAAGGCTACCAACTAATGCTATGAGGTATTTTTTATTGATGGGCCCTCTAATTCTTAAATTTTCCATTATTTTCCTTCATTTTCCTCCTCACATGAAACCTATGATCTTTCACCATCCTTTTATCATAATTTCCATTATTTTCATACCTAAGGCTCCAAAGGTACGTTATTTACTTTCCAAAGCCTTAGCCATTTCGTTTGCCAATTTTCCTGAGCCATAAAATGCAACAAGTGATACCCACTTGGATATTTTTTCCAACATTCAACTTTGAATAAGTGTTCCTTTCTCGTGTTCTTATTTTACGTTTATTAAATTTTATTACATGAACTTTTAACTCGGGGCTATTACATAACCCTGCCCCTTAGGGAAACATTGTCCTTGGTGTTAAACCACACATATACCCAACAAAACCACTGAAAAGAAAAAGGATAATTCCTATGGCACTTTATAACCTGGATCATTGTAGTATTTACAATAATATCCTACTCAAAAGGAAAACCATCATGTAAAACATGACAACATGAAAACCATACCACTTATTATAGATTTATAACTAAGACAATTGCAGTATTTACAATAAAAGCAATACATAAATATGTAAAAATACCAAAACTCATTTTCCTTCACTGGAAAACAATGGATGATACGTATCTGGGATCTAATCAATCATCATCCATGTAGCTTCATCGGGCCCAAAGTTCTTCCACTACACTTTAACCTACTCGAGTGCTCTATTCTAGAGTACAAGATGTTTCTGCTACAATATGCATTGGGGTTCTGATTGGATTTCTCCTTATTTCTCCACCTGCAATAGAAACCAAACAATAACATGATCAAAATCCTTGAAATATCTTTTAAGTAATGAAACTTGACAAAAGATATGTAATTTGACTATCAAAGGTAGTTCAAGTTTGTAGACCACTATTCCAATCCTCTCAAGGAGCTCAAAAGGCCCACAATACCGTGCTACCAACTTGGCACATAATCCAATCCTCAATGAGCTCTTCTTGGGATTGATGCGCAAATACACATGCTCCACAACCTTAAACTCCTTAACATCGTTATGTTGATCTGCATAATTTTTTCGCATGTCATGTGCTTCCTTTATATTCTTCTTTATAACCTGCATTTCTTGCTCCATGTCTGCCAACATATCTAGTCCAATAAGTACCATCTTCACTGGATCACCCGAGCTGATGAGAGTGTTAAAACTTTACCCATACAGTACCTCAAATGGACTCATACTTAGTGACTCCAGATATTCCTTGTTATATGAAAACTCAACGAATGGAAGGTACTCCTCCCATCTCTGCTAATGATGCATGAAATACATCCTCAACATATCCTTCGGTATCTTCTTGACCCTCTATGTTTGTCCATATGTCTGTGGATGATAAGTTGTACTAAAGGCCAAATATATCCCCAATCCTGTAAACAACTCCTTCCAAAACCTAGAAGTGAACTTGGAATCCTTGTCCAACACAATCTTGTTAGGAACATCATGTAGTCTCATGATATCCCCGATGAATATATGTGATACCTCATTGGCACAATATGTAGTCTTCACTGGAATGAAGGGAGCTACCTTGTTCAACCTATCTACCACAACCATGATAGAATTATGATGCCTCTGTGTCCTTAGAAGACTTGTAATGAAATACATGGGAATGACCTCCCATTTCAATTATGGAATCGAAATAGTTTAAAGCAACCCACCTAGATGCTTACACCCTAATTTGACATGTTGATAGTCCAAACATATCTCCACAAAATCTTCCACTTCCTTCCTCAGATCCAACCAATAGTAGAACTTCCTCACTGATTTCATCATCTTTTGATATCGTGGGTGACTTCAATATGGTTTAACATGAAACTCCCTCAATATAATATTCTTTACTTCATTGTCATCTCATACATATATCTTGTCCTTAAATATCACCAAGCCATCTACTGTAAGAGGATGATCCACATCCTGATCACTTGTACCCTATTGCATCCTCTGTAATAGCTACCTATACCTCTCATCCTGCTGTCCTACCTGTAAGATCCAATCCTATAAATATGTCCAATAGGAACTCAATGTTGTAACATGGTTCAACTATACTTTCATACTGATACTGTCTGCAATCATGTTCTCCTTTCCCTTAATGTACATGATCTCAAATTCAAGCTCACTAAGGGTAGCCAACCATATTTCATTTCTAGTTTTTAAATTCAGTTTATCAAGAAAACATATTAATCCGACGTGATTTCTCATTAGCACAAACCTTCTGCCAAGAAGATAATGCCTCCACATCTTCAAAGCATGAATAATAGCTTTGAACTCCAGATCATGAGTCACATATTTCTTCTAGTGCCCATTCAGGTTCATAGACTCATAACATATTAGATGTCCCTCTTGCATAAGGACTCCACCAATCCTTCTCTTGAAAGAATATATAATTACTACAGACTCTTTATTCAGATTTTTAATCTTTAACACTAGATAATTGGTCAACAACTACTTCAATTGCTCAAAACTTGTTGCACACTCCACTTTCCATTCAAACTTCTTACCTTTCCTCTGAAAAGATATAATAGGATATGCAATGTGTGAGAATTTGCTACTAAACCTCCTGTAGTAAGATGATAAGCCCATGAATGATTTGACTTCCTCGAGATTTATAGGAGCTACCCACTCCATGATGGCCTTTATCTTTTCCAGTTCTACTGGTCTTCCATTCTTGGAAACGACATGTAGTATTTTACTTATGTCTAAAAGAAACTGGACTTGCTAAGTTTAGCATACAACTGATGCTCTCTTAGCAATATTAATATTTTTTCTAAAGCTCAACAAGATCTTCCTCATTCTTAGAATATACGAAGATGTCATCAATGAATACAATAACAAAATTGTCTAGATAATGATGCAACACACTATTCATCAAACACATAAAAGTAGTTTGAGCATTAGTCAAACCACATGGAACTACAAAAAAATCATAATTACCATACCTGGTCCTAGGGGTAGTTTTGTAGATGTACTCTTATTTGATGTCTAACTGATGATATCATGATTGCAGATATATATTTTAAAACATTAATTCTCCCTTCAACTTATCAAATAATTAATCAATCCTTGGAAATGGGTTCCTTTTCTTGATTTTCACCTTGTTCAGTTGCTTGTAATCAATGCACAACCTCAAAGTACCATCCTTCTTCTTCACAAGAAATGATAGTGCATCCCAAGGTGATGAAATTGGCCTAATGTATCCCTTGTCAATCATTTCCTTCAACTGCAAATTCAATTATACTAACTCTGGATTTCCCATCCTATAAGGTTCCTTTAATGTTGGTGTTGCCCCTGATACCAACTCAATAGAAAAATATACTTCCCTATGCAGAGGCAAATCTATAATCTTTGCTGGAAACACATCCTAATATTGTTGCAATACAGGGTACATCTTGAATATTTCTGCATCCTTAACTTCCTTACCCTTTTCACTAGAAATATGAACTGTGTTAGTATCCTATAAATCATAGGATCTCAAGGTGGCTAGATATTTCATCTTCTTCACAATTTAATTTTCAGAATGATTTTCAATATTAAGGTGATTTCCAATATATATATATGAAAAAAAGAAAGGAAATGAGGGTATAAAGAAAAAGAAAGAAAACCCCAAAATAAATAATACTAAAAGGGTTGCAAATCAAAAGCCACTACTCGTTAGATAGGTTTGTTCAATCATACATTTTAAGCATGATTGTGCAATTTTTAAATTCCTTTCAATAGGTTAGAAAACAAAGATTTTCCAAATTGTTTAATCTTGGCATATCAGTAGATAGGTATAAAGGAACTTGACTCAACATTTTAATCTGAGTCAATGAAAGAAATAAGGAGAGAGGTAGGTTAGAATTTTGAAAGAAAAGATGATTTAGGGTTTGCAAGTCCAAATGCACCCTCAAAAGAAAAAAAAATGTTTGATTAGTGACATGGGTAGGTAATAGTGAAGAGAAGAAAAAAAAGGGAGATAGATGAAATTTACTCTAAAGTCTTATCTTAAAAATTCCATGCTTTGTATGGTTACAGAGAAAAATCAAAGGCTAAAGAGGTATTTTTTCCTAAGTTCGAGAATTCATGTTCATTTAAAGCTCTATTGTGAAATATTTATGTCATAATATATCTTATCCTAAGTCCCGAAAAGAACCTATTTACCTTTATCCTAAATCTCGAGATCATATTTTCTCCCTATCTTAAGTCTTAAACTATACCCCGCCACACATCAAATCTTTCTGACCCCACCATAAATTTGTTTGTCCCATCTCACTAAACACCCCTCATCTTCTTGTTGTCTTTACCCATATTGTCATTATCTAATAGTCCACTATACATTTCAACCCCCCCTCAACCTCCCAACGTTAACATCAGGGGGTGTCCGAAATAAACTATTTCCAATACCGCATTCGTCACTACATGTCACGCTTGAGTCATTTCACAGCCCCCCCTCCCGCCATCTGTTACCACTAACCATGTATGCCCCCCCTCGAAAAGTATTTTCCGTTGCACTTCAAACCATCATGCCCACATAACCATTTCGTGATCATTTCCCAGTGCCATTGCGCCACGACTCCACCTTCTTATCCCCTCAGTCCAATCAAATGCGCTCTCACCACAAACTTGTTGGGAAATTAATGGCTCACGCCAATACCCAATGGGCCCACGCTATAACAAACAGTCACCCAATCATGCTATTAAAAAAAAAATCAATACATATGGCAAGGTTTACCATTATCATTCAATTCAATTATTGCATGTGATTGGGTTCTGAAGAATTTACAGAAAATAAAGGTACATAAAGTGTTCAATTATCTACATAAAGCTATGAGCTATCTGCAAAAGCAATCAGAATTACCCTTTCTACATATCCCCTCCCCCATTTTTGATCTACAGCATTTCCCTTTCTAGATTCCCTACTTCTTTGCTCCCATTCTTCTCTGCAACAGTAAAAAAAAGTGAGAATTATTCACAGAAGATAGAATGCCTCCTAAAAATGATCAACAGGCCTTCAATCCCATGGTTTACCCTGATGTGGACCTAGATCATGTGGCTCTAGCTGATAGAGATTTTAAGATCAACAAGATCGAGTCAGACTTTGATTTATTCAATGTTTACTGCTAGCTTTAGGATAAATTGCTAGATGAGGTTGATGACATAGGCCTATGGGAAACCAAACTGCCATACTACATTTTCCCGAAGACCCATAGTTGTCCTGAGTTCATTAGAAAATTCCATGCCTATTACGACATCAATCAAATATTTATAGTGACCCAAATAGGAGAAGTTATGTTTATTGTTAGTGCTCGAGAAATTCAGTAGATGATGCATGCTCCCACAGCATAAGAAACCATTCCTTTCTCTTATGAATCTCTTACAGAGTTATATCAAAAGTTGGAATTTTCCAGTAGAGCTAAAACTTTAGAACTCTTCATGGCCACTAATGCCCCAATGCCTAAAAACAATCCTCCATATTACTCATCCACTTTCCCTGATAAGACCCAACATATTGTTACTTTCTTGTCATATTTACGAGGGTATAATACAAATCAATGGGTAGATGAAGCCATGATTGGTTTCTTGTCCATCCTTTCATCAGATTCTAAGCCCTCGGTTATGTTCAGTTTTTCCAAATTCCTTTTTGATGCCATACATGATAAGTTCTAAAAGTTTCATACAGAGCAAGTGTTCAAATACACTTCAGTTTTGGTATAAAAATTTATTTATTTTCAGGCTAGCAGATTCCAGTTTGAAATGACAAAGCTTAATGATGACTCTCAGCCTCAATCAGTAATTTTTTGCACCACTTTTCTAATGAGAGAGCAGAAGAACTATACATACAATAGTTTTGTGGACTCAACAATGAATGTACTCAGCAGTGTGACAGAGCCAAGGGTTAGTGAAGAAATCAAGAAGATTATGTAGTTGACAAATCAAGTAAGAACATGAGATGAGTACTTGTACCAAAATTATACAGAGATCATAATATATGGATGTGAATTGCCCCCCCTAAAACTACCAAAGTTACTCCCCATGAGGATATTTTTCCTAGAATATATAAGACAAATGATAAATGCAGATGAAGTCCACTTTGTATCTCCAAAGAAGAAATCCCAATTAAGGATCAAGTCCCAAATTGGCCCTTTTATTTGAAATAGCAGAGTAGTAGGGGAGGAGGCTGATAAGCTATTGAAGGAGATTAATTTCAGCCACAGTTTGACTTGGTCTGATGACCCATTATGAATCATCTCCAAGAAAAGGATGGAGAACAAGTCAACACCATACATCCATACACACAGGCTTGAGATAAAACAATACATGAATCAAGTAGAGTGGGAAGCCAATACATTTCAAGAAGCTGAAGAACAAGTGATCTAAACCTACAACATTCAAACCCCCACTCCACAGGAAAAGAAGAATACATAAGATAAAGAAGATAAGGGAAAGGAACCAGAGAAAGAGATAGAAGGGAAGATGCCAAGATATGAGCAGTATGATATGGAGACTGATACATCAAGAAAATAATTGAATATGAAGTATAAAAAGAGAGGTAGAGTCCACATGGACATTGACGAGTGCAGTGAAAAGGTGCAGCAGACAGTCATTACAATCAAGGATTCTCCAAGCTCTTCTCTAGCAAGTAGCCAAACCATTCTATCCACATCTTTAGCCACCATTCCTTTCCAGTAGAAAAACATACAACCTCCCACATCCACTGCTACTACAGGAGGAAAGAAGGAATACATCTTTGATACATTCAGTTAGATCAAGAGGAAGAATGAAAATTTGAAAACCAGCACCTACAATCAATTCTGGAAACCTACAAGTAGTACTTAGAGTAGAATTTTATCAGCCTTTGATTCAGAGAAAGGGAAAATGAGAATGGCCTTCTTACAGACATAGATATCTCAGCCCAAAGCACCTACAGACTACAAGCACACTAAATTTGAGTTTTATGTAAAGGATATCCATCCCATAGATTAGATGGAGATGCATAAGCAAACTGGAGAAATGATATCCTCCACTTTGACCAGCACTTCCATTAGTTTATCAAAACTATAGGAATCTTTAGAAAACTTCCAATCTAAGCTAAATATGGAGAAGATCTCTTCTCTAGCCAAGGATTCAAGCATCAAATCTTTAGAGGGCTTAGTGATAAATATTGGGTATGACCCAACCAATGTGGAGGTTGTAGAAGAAATATTGAAGAAAAATAATGTTGATATTGCTGCCCTTGGGAAACAACTCAAATTGTAAGCAATTGAAGAGCCCTTTGTTACACCAATTTTTGGTCATCTAACCTATTACTATTAGATGGACCAAAGTACACCATGTAAGACCAATTTTACCCTAAGTAAAATTTCTTTCGCTATGAAAAAGAACTTAGTAATCCATAATTTATTAAGTTGTTTATGGTCTAAACAGGAAACCCCATGAGGAAATATTGAATAAATCCATATTTGTTTGATTTTCCTCAAGGAATAATTATTTAAACAACAGTTTAATTAATATTCTTGGTCATATTTAACCCAAAAACTGGAAATTTATTAGATAAATCTTTGTTTATCTTATTATTCTATATGAATATTTATTTAAAGCTTATTTAAATAATATTCCTTGTTAAATTTGACTAAATAATTTAATAAATCACTATTTATGTAATTACTACTAAACCAAATCCTTAAAATAATAAATAAATCATTTATCTATTTATTATTTTACAAATAAATAGATTTGGCCAAATTCAAATTCTTTTTCCCTCCAACAAATATAGTAAAATATTTTATAAAAATTGGATCTAGAATTGGTTAATAATATTTTAATTATGCACCAATATCTACACTAACTCAATATTTTGTTATAAATAGAAGGGTTTTTCCATTCATTCACTACTTTTGTTTTCTAAAGATCACTCTGGATCTATACTATTGGTTTGACTTTGATCCTCCATCATTGTAATATTTTGCTTGTGAGCTCCCTTTGAGTTCCATTTTTTGTCTGGGTTTTCTACACCATCAAGAGAGAGAGATCTTAGATCTGAAGTGCCGAGGACATACAAGAACCCATCCCATTGAGGGGGACTGGTAACATCTTTCTATGTTCCCTTCCTAGGTGTCAAAAATAAAAATATTCTTGAAAAATATTCTTGTCTTGTCTATTGGATGCATGGAGCAAAACTTGCTTTTATTTACTCCTTAATGTCTTTAACTGCATAGATCTAGATTTTGTAGTATTTATCTTGGTCAAATAACTATATATCTAAAGAAATTGGTAGCCATATTTGATGTAATTAGGGATGTTTGTTATGCACAACTAAAGTGAGATTTTTTCATACGCTTGCGATTAGAATTCACACTAACAATTGGCGACTCCACAATGATCTACGATTATGACCTCTCTCATTTTTCAGATCTCTACATGGCGAGCTACCTGAAACCCTAGGGTTTTTCTTCAGCTTCTTGTTTTTCTTTTCATGATGTTTTTTTTAACCTTTAAAACCATAAAATAGTAAAAATTCTAACTTCCATGTGTTTCCAGACCTATTGCGCAAGTGACAAGCATCAACCGCAACTGAGAAAACACTTTTTTCTTAAAACTACTCCTAAGAGTGTTGGAAGTGTAGGTCACACTTTTTGGGCCAAAACCTGCGACCTACACCTTCAGGACATAGAAAATAGCCTCAAACCTGTGACCTTTGTAGAAACTATGACTTGTACTTTTTGCAGGATTTTTTCTGTGATTTTCCTACGTTTGTCTTGGTTACTATTCAAATTTGTTTGACTTCTGTCTCCACCTATTTTAGACCTATACTTGCTATGTTTTACTCGTTGAAGTAGTAACCTAGCCCCCCTGGGCTTCAGTACGCTTCCACCTTTCTAGGATGAGTTTAGCTGAAGTAGTTCATCTGAAATTTTAGTGTGTCCAACCACTTTTTTCAAATCTGATCTTGTACCTGCAAATCCATTTCATATTGGTTATTCATCCATCCAAAACACCTCTTTTTAGTTTTTTTTTTTCTCCTCTAGGGAACCCTCCGTTCCCCTTCATGTTGTAGCCTTTCACCTTTGCAACACTTTTCCCTCTGGTTTTTAGCTCTTTTCTACACCTATTTCCAGCAGATCTGACCTTTAGATCATTGTCCCTCTCAAATTTAGATCCATTGGCTATTTTTGTGTGTTTTGACTATATTTTTGCCCACCTAAGGACTAATTGTTGGGAATATGACCTCCTTGGGTTTATATTGATGCATCTTTAGTTGTTTATTTTATGTTATATTCAGTTTAATTTATTGTTATTTGCAGATTTATTTACAGTTATAAAACACAATTTTTATTTTTTCTCTACACACATCTGGGTTTAAAAATTAAAATTAACAGACTTAACATACACACCCTAAGTGAAGAGCACCTAGTTAACACTGCTAGGAAAAGACTACAACATTGTAATCAATTGATCCTGCACCTCCCTGCCCTTGTTTCGACATTGTAATCATTTGATCTTGCACCTCCTTTCTCTTTTTGGTCTCTCTTCCTTTTGTGATCCGTTTTTGTTCTTTCATCATTACGCCCCCAAGGCATTTATCATGGAGACTTATTGGCCTTCATCCTTAGTTTTTGTTAGGAAGACTTACTCCTTGCATAGGATTCGATTTAGTCCTCCAACAAGTCCCCATTCCAACTCAGCTTCTAGTTCATTGGGTTCCCCCTCTAGTTCTATCCCCGGTTCTCCCCTTGTCACCTTAACCATGTCTGGTTCAGGACCTAACACTGGTGATAGCCCTGGCCCTAATACTAGGAATACTACTAGTGGGACCGCAACAAGAACTATCCCGGCTACTCCCTTCCTCCCTTATATGGCAGGCCTCACTCTTCCCAATTTTAACTGGTTGATCAATGTCCCCATACACGATGACCTTGGTTGGCCTGCTATGCCAACCAAGCTCCTTTCCAACATCACCAAGTTTGAAGGTCTTTCTACAGAAGATACTACAAACCATGTTAGATCTTTCCACATGTGGTGTTCGTCTAATGCCATCACCGATGACTTTGGCCATCTTCGGTTTTTCCGCCCTTCGGTTTTTCCAGAATACACTTACCAGAGAAGCTTCTAAGTGACATGCTGATTATACCTCCTCCTCTCATACTACTTTTGCGACTCTTGCCAGGGCTTTTTTGTCTTACTTTTAACTTCCCCTTTTTTATGACATTGGTACCAAACTTTTGACCTCTTTCTATCAATCGTCTACGACTCACCTACTCGATCATGTCCAGGAATGGCAGAGAAGAAAGAGCCTATGTCGAGCCCCTACCTTCGAAGACCGTGTCTACATGGACTAGTTCCTCAGATCCTTTTTGCCTGCTATTGGAAAAGATTGCGCATCTCATTTCCCTCAGACTGAAGAGGTTACTCTCTAGATTGTGCTAAAATATGACCTGATCTATGCAGTCTCATTATGTTTATACCGTCTTACCTGATCTCCCTACACCCATTGGTGCCAATGCACCAGGGGCATCCCATGCCGCCAATAGTATCACTGGAGCCCTTTCTCATCCGTATACTCATCCTGCCATAGGTTATGGTTTCCCTCAAGGAGGGGCCAACTCCTCCAACACTTTTCCCCCTCTTGGTAGCATGTATCTAGGATATAGCAGGCCTCCTCCTTTTTCCCAACCTATTTACCACAATGTTCCCCAACCTCATTATTATCCGTATCCACAGCCTGGTGCTCCAGCTCCTCCAGCATTAAAACCCCTGCTTCCCTTGCCTTCTCAAACCCCACAACAGTAGCCACCACCCCCCAGGGGAAGGTGTATGGACAACAGGGTGCAAATAATCCTCCTACTTCCAAAATTAAGAGGAAAGGCACCCAAAATCAATCTTCCCTCTTGTAATCTAGGAGCTAATCCTAAAGGGAATGCACCAAAAACTGCTAACCAGCAATAGGGCACTCATCCGATGCAGGACAGGCCTATTTGCACCAAAAAACCTTGTTCTTATTGCAGTTTCTATGATCACTACACCCACGATTTTCCTCTTTTCCCTCAGATGCAATAGATGTGGGAAAATCAAGCAGCATCGCGAGGATAACAAGCCTCCCCTTGGGTTCCTCCCAATGCTGCACCTATCCAGCCAGCTGTGTTTACCAATCCTTTCCCGCAGCAAGGATTCGTGGTTACCCAACCCCCTGAAGGTCAAGCGGCCACTCAAACTCCTCCATCTAGTACCTCTGATTATTAGATTCTCATGATGAACTCTGACGAACCCACTACTGTTGACCTCAACCTTCAAACTCGGTCTCATCAGTACAACAAGCCTCCTACTATGTCTACCCCTGAGCCCCCTTCTTCAAGTTCCACAGAGCCTCTTTCGACAACCAATGGTCCTGTACAAATCCCTCAACCTAAGGCATAGGTTCATACCAAGATCCCCAAGGGACCATTGTGCGGAAACACTGCTTCTAGCAAAGCTGCCGATTCATATAGTATAGTAGATGATTTGGCACAATCTCTTGTTGCCATCTCAATGCTAGAACTCCTCCAGTCATGTTCTTCACAACAAAAATCTCTACTAACTACCATGGGCTCTTTGGATCCTTCAAATGAGCGTTTGATCATCTTTGATGTTGATCGGTCAGAACATCCTCTACTTCCTGCTTCCATCGCCTTCCAAATCCCCATCAAGATCTGGAATGCCAACGTCTCCCGTTGCGTCATTGATGAGGGGGCATCCACCTATGTTATGTCCGATTCAATTTGGAAGAAACTCATATCTCATAATTTGGCCCCTTCCGCTATCACCCTCTGAGCATGGGATGGCCACTCTTCCCAGCCCATTGGCCTGTTCTGCAATTGTCCTATTACTCTTACAGGCAAGAGTGTTTGCGTTGATGTAGAAGTTATTGATGCCCCCTTAGATTACAACATTCTATTGGGTCATAGCTACACTTATGCGATGTCTACTATCCCATCTGTGGTTCACCGCAATATGTCCTTTCCTCATAACCAAAATATAGTCACCATTGACCAGCTAACATATTATGAACTGAAGCCTTAGACCTCCCCTGAGTCCATCATCTTTTCGGTGGCCAATAAGTAAACCATAGAACCCTTCACCGGTGTCTCACCCGAAGCCTACAAAGACTCCTCTTTGGTTGGTTCTTTCCCTAGCCTTTCTCCTCTTGTCTTTAATCCCAACTCGTTGAAAATTTGCATGATGTAATCGTCTCAGGCTTCCTTCAAGTGACCTGCTTCAACTATTCAATAACCTCACCCTCTGTAACCTGCTCCTATCACTTTGACCTAGGCTTCAGGACCCCCTCCTCAGGGCCCCTCATCTGCAACTGGTATCCATGAGCCTCTCTACCCTCTCGGCATGGTTCGTCCTAGCCTTAACCATCTCAGGGCTGTCCCTCCTGGCCATTACCCATCTAGTCAGATACCGTTCTTAGCTTCCCCTCCTGGAGTGTTTTTGGTACCTATTATGGCTACCTCATCCCTTCCTAACTTGACCCTTGGGATCCTAGTCTGGTACATTGGTCCCCCAGCCACTATCCTACTTGGTCATCCAAAACCTTATCTTACTTTGACCCCGGTTCAACTGGTCGCCATGACCCCTCCCCCTGCTACCGTGCATTAGCCACCTCAAAAAGAACCCAATGCTGTTGTGATAGCTTCAGGTAAAGGGGGAAAAGCTCACAAGAAGGCACCTAAAGACAAGGCTTCCTCTATAAACACTACTCCTCCTCGACCTCCAAGTAATACCACCCATTGTGTTTTGTGTGATGTTGTCAGTTATGCCACCCATACGTTTCTGGAGCTGCCTCACCTCAAGCCCATGGTCAATGAAACGTTTCCAGAGTCTGATATCCCTGAGGTCTATGTCACTATACCCGATTTAGTCCCGAAACTAAAATCCTTGCACAAAAATCACCCTTTTGCTTTGTGTGATTTCCATAGACACTATACTCACCTCTGTCCCCACCTCGAGGAATACCACACCTCTTTGGAAACAGTCTGCCAATTCGAGGCCAAGCGCAATGAGTCCACCACTCCCTTATTTGTGTGTTTTGCTTTAGCAAAACCACAAGACACATCCACTCCCATAGAGATCCCCCCTCCAGATGTCGAAATAATAGAGTCTTTCGCAACTATCCACTACCTATCATCAACTACGAAATCCACGGTGGAAGACCCCTTGGGAATTCCCCTTCTGTTTTTCCTGACCTCCCTTCAACGATCACCTTAGGCTCAACATTGGTGGATCCTTCATCCACTTATTTTTCTGTCACCCCTTGTGATGATGTGCATGTGAACCTCTCTTCTCATGATGATGAGCCAGGTAGCTTTTCTGCGTTAGGTGGTCTTTCTTCCACTATTCACCCCATCTCCTATTACAATGATGACATTATGGAAGTAGTCACCACCCCTAACTTTATCTATCCCCCCTTACATGGAACCCATTCTTTTGAACCACATACACCTTATGGACATTACATTAACACCCAATGTTTGGGTAAGGGGGCACCCATATTTGAGAGACCAAGAGAAGCAATTCTCCACAACTTTCCTAGTGTATCTGGTCATGTCAAGTCTATTACCCTTATTCTTCCCCATTTAGAAGAACCTATAGCGTCCCATATCACTTTAGATCACTCTAGGGATGATACCCCTCATCATTCCTTCATCTTACATCATCAACCTCGTCCCCTAGACATTGTTGTTGACCAACCTATGGGTTTTGTAGGAGAGCACCATTTCATTATCTTGAAATCCACCCTTTGGGATAGTGACACCATGTATGCTAAGCTAGAAACTTAGTCCATTTGCTTCATATATGTAGTACCAAAAGAGATTGGTAATCCTCCATTCCCTTTCTCAAACCGCATAACCACAATGAAAATAAATGGCACACCACATCATAAAAATGTGTTTAGATTCCTCTTTTCTAAATACATTTTGGCATGGCCATAACATGCTTGGGGCCACTTATGCCCCTAAACCATAAAAATTCCAGCTCTTAGCCAAACATAGCATTGAAACTCCTTTCTCTGACAGGTTGCACTTTTCATGTCATTTCTTGGGACAGGTCGTAGTTTTCTTCCCAGTACCTACTACCCAGGTCACAAAACATACCCTAAAAAGTGTGACCTGGCCTGCTCATGAGCTCTAGGTGCCTAAAATGTAATTTTTATCCCCTTAATTAAAAGATTACGGCTAGGCCTCTTACATACAACTGATGGATCTCGATTCCAATGGTCAGTTTGTCTGCTACAATCACCATAATATTTAGGGCCTTTTCTCCTCTCTACATTCACCATAGCTACACTTGCAAGTGAATTAAATTGGAGGGAAGATGCTTTATTAAAATAGAAACCCTTGATTTTTCTTTCGCCAGCTGCGACCAAACCATAGCTCCATTTGACAAATCGTCAGTACCGTTGTAAAGCTCTCACCGAGCTCTCAAATGGGTATCTTTTAGTGTTTTGTGATTTGATACTTCATGTGGACACATTTTGTCCAAGAAGGGTCACTTTACCACTCCTCAAAATCGAATTTCTTCACTTGCAACACTCGTACTTGGGGCGCCACCTTGCCTTCATACTTGTCCATGCTCATGTCAATTTTGTCATGTGTAACCACCTTGTACATATGTTTTTATAGTACCCACTAAGCCTATTCTGTGTGGCAGCAACATCGAGTTTCCCTTGTTTGGAGCATTCGAGTTGAGTCATCATCGCATCCATGGATTCTATTTCGAATCCTTCTGTATCCCACTATAGTCCTTCATCCTTCATTTCTTAGTTCCTCTCTCGTTTCACACATTATGGCCTTCAATCCTACTGTCCCCTATCCCATTTGATATCATGTTAGTTGTTCCCAAGTCATCCATGGCCTTCATGCTCTGACAAGGGAGGTCGCCTGCTTGCTACTCAATACCCCCCATTCCATCATCATCCCTAGTGTTAGTCTGTTATTCACTCTATTATTCTCTCTCTTGCCTTAGTTGAGGATCCCTTATTGCCACAGCTATGGAAGACCTCCTTCTGTCGACATCAGCTCATTCATTCCAGAAGACAGGTATGGAGGGAGGTGTATATTTTTTCAAGCTTCCACTCTTGTTCGATGGCTTAGATCAAGAAAAGGGACTCCTTATTACCCTTTGACTTGGTTGTTTCTCAGCTCCAGCTTCTTATAGCATGATCGAGATCTGTATACTTGATGGTTCAGTGATGCAGTATATTATGCCGGTGATCCCTTGGTGTGTGTGAGATGTTTTAGACCTCATGAGGGGTAGCCTTTCAAGTAGCCCCCCAAATGCCCAGATGACCTCTTCATTAAAGCCTTTGATGCAGCTCCACAAATTTGATGGTTCCGGTCTCAACTGTGTGCAACACCTTTTAGTTTGCATGTATCATTCAGATTTTCATATCCCTCTCCTGTTTACAGCGCCTCGTTGTTTGTACTTATATCTCATCTACTCAGATATTGTTGTATAATTCCTAGTTGTTATCCCAAGCACAATATGTATGTGGGATCCATTATCAAGTTTTTATCTAGCTCATGTTCATGCTAGCATGTACTATATAGTTAATTCCCTTTTTTAATGGATGCATTATTCTTTCTACTTCGTCTCAGTGGGGATAGGTATGCCTCCCCCGCCTCTTGTAGCACAGGTACTCACTCATAAAAGAGAATTTTCACACCTATAATTCTCGCCTCCTGAGGGTCTTGTCCTCTAGCTCTTTGGTCTACCTTATATTTCTTTCTCTTTGACCTCCCCTTCGGTGTATAGTGATTGAGTTCTTACAACGTACTTCAATCAAACGATTAGCTCCTAACACTCGCACACTGGGGCGAAATCTGTTACACCAATTTTTTGTCATCTAACCTGTTACTATTAGATGGACCAAATTACACCATGTAATACCAATTTTACCCTAAGTAAAATTGCTTTCACTATGAAAAATATCTTAGTAATCCATAATTTATTAATTTTTCTATGGTCTATGCAGGAAACTCCATGAGGAAATATTGAATAAATCCATATTTTTTAGATTTTCCTAAAGGAGTAATTGGTTTAAAAAAACATTAATTAATATTTCTGGTCATATTTAACCCAAAAATTGGAAAACTATTAGATAAATCATTATTATCTTATTATTTTCTAGGAGTAATTATTTAAACCTTATTTAAATAATATTCCTTGTTAAATTTGACTAAATCATTTATAAATAATTGAATAAATCACTATTTATTTAATTATTACTCAACCACATCCTTGAAATAATTAATAAATCATTTATTTATTTATTATTTACAAATAAATGGATTTGACCAAATTCAAATTCTTTTTCCCTCCAACAAATATAGTAAAATATTCCATAAAAGCTGGATCTAGAATTGGTTAATAATATTTTAATTATGCACCAATATCTAGGATATCTCAATATTTTGTTATAAATGGAAGGGCTTTTCCATTCATTCACTACATTTTTTTGCCTAAAGATCACTCTAGATCTATACTTTTGGTCTGACTTTAATCCTCCATCATTCTCATATTTTGCTTGTGAGATTCCTTTGAGTTCCATTTTTTGTCTGGGTTTTCTACACCATCAAGAGAGAGAGATCTTAGATCTGAAGTGCTGAGGACATAAAAAAACCCATCTCATTGAGTGGGACTGATAACATCTTTCTATGTTCCCTTCCCAGGTGTCAAAAATACAAAAAATATTTAAAAATATTCTTGTCTTGTCTATTGGATGAATGGAGAAACTCTTGCTTTTATTTACTGCTTATTGTCTTTAACTAAATAGATCTGGATTTTGTAGCATTTATCTTGGTGAACTAACTGCAGATCTAAAGAAATTGGCAACCATATTTGATGTTAGGGTTGTTTTTTATGCACAACTAAAGTGAGCTTTTTTCGTACGCTTGCGATTAGAATTCACACTAACACCCTTGACAAAGGACATTGAATAAAATGACGCACAGAAGGCTAAGATGATGAAATTGATCATGGAGCAGTCTGCACAGTTGAAATGGATCGATACAGAGATGGAAAAACTAGTGAAAGAGAAGGAGAGGGTAGAAATGGCCATTGTTCCATTAGAGGTTTTCCCAATTGCATCCATTCCTACAAAAACACCATCAACCATAGGAACATCAGGTGGTGTAGAGAAGTTAGAAAAATCTACGGAGAACATGACCCTTCAAACAACAGAGATTAAAAATCTTGAAGCAGAAATCAACAAGTTGAAGAATTTAAAGAAAATATTAGACAATTCCCATGAGATTGAGATACAGAGGGGCAAAAAGAAGATTAAGAAATTGATCAACGTAGAGAGTGAAACCACTATTGGAAAAACCATTGGCTAGGCCAAAAATAATTTTGAAAAGTATTTTTGAGTCCATGAATGAGATATGGCCCTCCATCCAAATAATTTTTGAATAGAGAGACCTAATTGGGTTAGTGAGTGTTGTCATTGACAAATCCAAAAGAGAGCTGGAAGGAATGCCTCAAATGGCAAACAATATCATTATTTTCTTGAATTATAAGAGCAGTTTTGAATTGGAACCATTGGGATTGGAGGACAAGACAACAACTATCTTGGAGGTCAAGAAGGTATTGAACAAAAAAAGTTTGGTTACATAGGTGGAAGAAAAATGTCATCAACTGAAAATTCCTGTTAGCATATTCTTCAATAGGATCGAACCATTGATCAAAATAGGAGTGCCTTCTATTTTTGTGATCAATGACAAGCTCAAGCACGTGTCAGATTATGTCAAGAAACTGAAGGAGATTTCCAAAGATACTGCCAAATTTGTAGGAATCAAAGGCTCAATGACATGAAGTGCTTTCTTAGAGGCTATGGATAATGATCTATACATTCAGCATGAAATTAAACATATTTTTCAATTGAGGCCAACATTGATGAAATATACAGAGACTGATGAAATATATAGGAAGCTAATTAGAATGAAGATTCTAAATCAAAAGGAATGGGAAAAGTTATGTGACTACCAGGAAGGGTGACAACTCATCACCATAGCAGAACAACCACCTCAACTCATTAATTAATTCCGTATACCAGTGTTTTAGGTCAGCATATCAACCTTGGATCTTCCAGCACAGAAATCAACTACATCACCTAATCATGGCTTTATGGAAATTACATCCATTTGTCACAATTGTTCTAATGTGTCCACATGGTGGTCACATTTGTCAATTTCAGTTATCATTGTACTAAATAGCAGATTTCCTCTGTCAATACGACAATCAGTAGAAATTAGTTTAAATTCTGCATTTTTATTCAGTATTAGGGGTTGGACCTAGATCGTAATATTTTTTTTGTTGGAGAATTGTAATTTTGGAGCTGGAGCATCAATAATAAAAGACCATTTTGCAAGATTCTTGTGTTGTATTTCCCTGTTGATGTCTTTTCTTTACTATGTTTAATGTTTTCCACTTTTATTTCTTTGAATTTTTCATTTAAATTCTAATTGTAAAAAAAAAATATGAAGATTCATATTTTCTATATAGAGCACCTTAATTCTAATTGTCTTTACAATATAAGTGTTTTTCCTCTGATGTCTGGTTTAAGAATACTTAATTTCTTTTGAACCACTATTGAAATCACTTTTCTTCATTCCATAATTCACTCTTTTATAAAGATCCATTAAATAGAGTTAGCTTGCCTTGAAATTTCTCTGGAAAAATTGATGCAACCACCCAGCCTATTGTCACTCCATAGCCTAATGGAAATAGTTTAAATATATCCCTTAATCCAACCAAAACTATTAATAAAAAACAAATCTCACAGTCAATTTAACTAGCCTAATATCAGAGAAATTTAAAATAAAGATAAATATTATAGAGAGATCCCTCTCTGAGTCTAGGAGGGAAAGATCCTAGGCTCCAAAGTGGTTTTATGTTGTCATTTTATGATTATTCTTTCTAATATTAAAATTATAGAATGATAACATAGTAGGTGACCATACTGGGGAACTAAATTGAAAAACACTCTTTTCATTCGAATTCAGAAATCCCAGTTAAAAGCATTGGATGATAGGATTATTTTACGATTGGTTTCTTTCATTTTTGAAAATAATCAGTTTGCGTGTACTTATTATCTAAATTATGGCTCCTAAAATAATATCTACTAGATCCCATCCTGATCCAAATCCTCCTCCTTTAGTGGAAAATCCTAAGAAAATTTTGAGAAAGAATCCTAGAACTGAAAGTCAAACAAGTAGCAGATTTCTCCATGGATCAATTGCCCTCCCTAAAAACTTTTTCACTTTACAAGACATGAAATTCGATTTACATTTTGAAAAAGGTGTATTCAAGACCAAATCTGAAAATTGGACTGATCATACTGTATTTTTTCCATCTATCTTGCATCAAAGTCCAGTGAGAGGAGCTTACTTACAAATTCAATCTAATATCTAGCTTCTCAAGGATTTTGACAGTCTCCAAGATCTGGTAATAGAGTTTACTTCAACTGTCAATGATTCTTACCTCCAACAATATAGAGAGTTAACTGCATTTACCATAGAAACTTCTTCTTTCACCTCTCAAAAATTTCATATTAAGTCAACTAGTCCTACTTCTCCCACAATCCCTACCACCTCTTTTGTTCACCCCCATACCCAAAATTTTACACAATCATCTTCTCCCACTGCGCATCCTACTTCATCCACTATCTACGTTCCTAAACCACCTCCACCAATCATGGTATCCAGATATGCTCCATTGGTGCTGCCAACACCACTATCACCTATGCCCCAGGATTACCAATCTAAAATTCCACAATTTGGTGGGATTGGTCATGTAACCGCCCAACAACATGTTGACAAAATGAATGATTTTTTTGACCTACAAGAAATTGATGAAGGTAGTGTCAAATTGAAATTTTTTCCTCAGAGTTTAGGTGGTGAAGTTAGAAAATGGTTCAGGGGTTTAACTGAAAATAGTATTCATGACCTCCCTGCATTTCATCAAACATTCATTAACATATGGGAAATTAAGAAAAATCCTCTTCAGATTTTATCTGAATATGAGAGTATCAAGAAGTCCCCAGGAGAGAATGTTCAAAATTATTGCACTAGATTTAATAGTTTATACAACACACTTACTGCTGACATGAAACCACCACAATGGTTAGTCCTAGTTAAATTCCACGATGGTTTTGACCTAGACATGGCTTATCAACTTAGGGAGAGAAATTCATCAACTTTAGAAGAAATGCAGAGGGATGATGTGAGTGTAGAAGCCAAATTGTTAGTAAAAAGAGTTAGGATGAGAAATGAGAGGAGATTTACTATAAGGGAGGAACCTGTAGCTTCTACATCTGATGCTAAAACTGACAATTTGGTAAGGACTATGGAGAGAATGACTAAGATAATTAATCTGAATGAGAAAGCTATTCCTAGAGGAAATCAACCAGCTCCTCAAAAGAAAAATCAGAATCCTAGAAGAAACCCTCCTTAGATTAGAAAGAGAGAGAAAAGAGGTCTTGACCAACAAATTAGACCTACATTCCAAAAGAATTATGCTAATGAATATGAAAGAGTAGTTTAGGAAGTAGAAGAAAATAAAATAAATTTAATGTGAATTAATGAAGATGACTCTATTTTTCTCACCAAAGAAGAACAAGGATTATTTTCACTAAACCAAATAGAGTTAGAATTTGAAGAATACAATGAGTATAAACTAGGATTTGAGAATGCTAGCATTGAAGTTCACAGACAATACAATCTTAGAAGTAAGAAAAATTTAGACAATTCCAATTAAAAAAATTCAGAAAATCCTAACAAGAAAGTATCTGAATCTGATCTTAAGAAAACAAGAGAAAATTCAAAGAAAAATAAAAATAATTCAGAAAATAAAAACACAGAAAACAATGTATATTTATGCCAAAATTGACCAGACTGACATTCCTAGTACAAGAAAACAAACTGAGTTCACCCAAAAAGTAGTGGCTAAAAGAACTGATTTTTCAAATTTGCTTAAAGTTCAAACACCATTTAGTATTGAGAATGAACTTGCTAAATTGAAAATATCTATTCCTCTCACTGAATTGATCAACAAAAATGTGTATAGGTCTCAGGTTCTAAAGGTACTAAACATAGAGGAGATTACTAATACTATTAATTTAAATTATGATCAGCCTGAACTCTTGTTTGGGCGAGAAGTTGATGGTAAACCCTAACAAGGAGGTGTCCCTACCTTTTATGTCAGTCTTAATGTTCATGAAAAAATTCTCCATAATGCCATGTTGGATTCAGTTGCATCACATAATATTATGCCAAAGGCTATTATGGAGAAGCTTGGCCTTGAAATCACTAGACCCCACAAATATTTGTACTCTTTTAATTCCAGTAAAGTTAGATGTCTAGGTCTTATCAAAGATCTTTGTGTCGCTCCAGCTCAAATACCACCAAAGAGTTTAGTGATGGATATAGTTGTAACTAACATCTATCCTAAGTACTAAATGATTTTATCTCACTCTTAGGGTGCAAAATTACAAGGGACACTACAATTAGACATCACTCATGCTACAATACCAGTGTTTGGTCAACCAAGAAAACTGTATAGGGAAACAATAATGCAGTACATGGTGAGTATTCAAGAAAAACTACACAATTGCCCTTTTTACTCTATTCACACTGACCTTGACTCTTTCATTCTATATAATGATGGAGGCATTTATTCATAGGTTACCCGTACATAAAATGATCTTAAAGAAAATGATGACAGTCAAATGCAAACAATATAGACAGATCCTGAAAATGAACCTATTTGGAACATGAGCTTTAATGGCTCATGTGTCAAAGAAGGCTCAGGAGAAGGTATTTGGGTGTATAATGTAGGAAACAATAGTGCACAAGGTCACCCATACAAATTATATTTTCAATGCACAAATAACATAGCAGAATATGAAGCCCTACTCCCAGGATTACAGTTGTTCAAAAGATTAGGAGCAAAGAGCATTTTTGTACATGGTTATTCTGAGTTGGTCATAAAACAAATAAAGTACAATATGCAGCAAAACATCCCCGGTTAAGAGTTTATAGAAATGGTGTACTTGATTTCTTAAGAACATTTGATGAGTATGATTTAGCAATTATCCCCGAAAATCAGAATGTCCTAGAAAATGGCTTAGCCTTTTCAGCAAGTACATGTAAATTACCTCACCCAAATAAAAAATACACAAAAGAGGTCAAACATCATCCCTCTTTCCTACATAACATGAGGTACTGGCACATTTTTGGTAGTGACAAACAAATTGAAAGATTTCTACAATCTAAGGATGATTTTGAAGATAGCAGTATAGATCTATATTGTGAAGAAGACAGTAAGCCTGGTGTACAAATTACTGTAAAAAAAAAATTTGTTGTTTCTGATGTAAATATTGATGTAAATATTCCATCCAATAAAAATGTATATAAAACAGAAACTCATAAAGACCCTAAAAAACAAGAATTCGAAGTACTGCAACTCAAAGATAATATCTTGCCTAGAGGTTTGGTCCCTTTAGAATAACTATTTGACTTTAATGATGTGGCTAAGAAACCCAAAATCGAACCAATAAGAACAAACATTGAAGAATGTAATATAGGCACTGAACAAGATCCCAAAACCATAAAATTTTCAAAATCACTGCTTATCATTACAAAAAGACGACATATAGCCTTTTTTAAGGAATTCATAGATGTAATTGCTTGGAGCTATGAGGACTTAAAATTTTATGATACTAGCATCATGCAACACAAAATTCCAATCAAGGAGGATAAAAACCCTTTCAAATAGAAATTGCGCAGAATAAATTTCATTTTGATGCCCTTGGTTGAGAAAAATAAAAAAAATGTAGGAGTCAAAAATCATAGTTCCAGTCAGATATTCCAAATAGGTATCCAACATAGTTGCTACAAGAAACAAAACATGTGAAATCAGACTTTGCATTGATTTTAGGAATCTGACTAGAGTATCTCTTAAGGACAATTACGCTTTAGCAAAAACAGACCACATATTGCAGAGGGTCGTAGGTTACAATAGGATCTCATTGTTAGATGGAATTTTAGGCTATAATCAAGTTTTAGTACATCCTAATGATCAAGACAAAACAACCTTTACTACTCCTTGGGGGACTTTCACGTATGTGGAAATGCATTTTTGGATTAATGAATGTTGGAGCTGCTTTTCAAAGGGCCATGGATATTGGATTTGAACATGAAATTGGACATTTCATTGTAATTTATTTTGATCATATCACTGTATATTTAAGAACTGATTAAGAGCAGTTAGCACATTTGAGAAGAGTTTTTGAAAAACATAGAAAGTTTGAAATTTCCCTGAATCCCAAGAAAACATTGTTAGGACTTGAAGAAGGAAAATATCTAGGCCACATTATTTCTCAAGATGGAATCATAATTAACCCTAGAATAATAGAAGGAATACTCAAAATTAGTCATCCCAGAAATATCAAATAACTTCAATCATTCATTGGTAAAATCAACTTTTTGAGGAGATCTATACCCAATCTTCCAAAGCTATTGAAAAATATCACCAATATGCTCAAGAAAGATTCAGAAATTAAATGGACCATTGATGCTAGACAATATTTTGATTTATTCAAGCAAGAATTGACACAATCTCTAGTCCTAATCAGCCCAGATTTTACTAAAGATTTCATAGTCTTTTCTTTTGCTTCTGAAGGTACCATTGTTGTTGTTTTATTGTAGAAAAAAATGAAGGACGTTAACATCCAATAGCATTTTTCAGAAAGCCATTAAGAGATGCATCATTAAAATACAATATCATGGAAAAATAGTCTTTTTATTTGGTTAAAGCATTAAAGGATATCATAGTTTACATTATACATTCACATATCATTGCTTATGTGCCCAACACAGCTGTCAAATACATATTAACACAGAATGGTCCTGGTGGAAAAAAAGGCTAATGGATTGCTGTGATCTTGGAATATTTTGTGGAAATCAAACCTGCCAAAATGATTAAAGGCCAAGGATTAGCCAATTTCATGGTTGAATCAAACATTCATGCCCTAGACATTAACATGGTCCATTCATTGGATGATCAAGAGGAACTTGCAACTCCACTGATTGATGAAGCATTCCTGAATTCTCCTTGGTATGCAGACATTTTGTATGTTTTGTTTAATTTAAATTCTCCTCCTAGTTTTTCGAAAACTAAAGCCAAATTTGAAAAATTGAAAGCTATCAAATTCTGTATTTTGGAAAATGTTTTGTATTGGAAAGATATTGGAGGTATTATACTCAATTTTTTGCTAAAATATGATGCGGATAAAGTTATGAAAGAGTTCCATGGAGGTGACTGTGGTGGCCATGTTTATTGGAAAACCACTCCTAACAAGAGTATGAGAGCTAGTTTCAACTGGCCTACCCTTTTTCCTGACATCCATAGGATGGTCACTTCTTGTCACAAATGTAAATTTTTTGAAGGAAAGAGAAAACTACTACCCTTGCCCCTAAAGCCTATTTTTCTTGAGAGACCTTTCCAACAATGGGGATTAGACTTCATTGGATAAATTCATCCCCTATACTTTGCCCAACATAAATGGATCCTCACTTCCATAGATTACTTTACCAAATGGATAGAAGCCACTCCTAGAAATGCCACTGACTCTGTCATCATACAATTCATTGAAACTAATATCCTTTCAACATTCGGTTGTCCTAGGAAAATCATTACAGATAATTTTGTACCCTTTAAGTCCAAGTAAATGTTTGATTCTTTTCATAGGTATCATATAAATTTGGTGCATTAAAAAACATATTATCCTTGGGGTAATGGATTGACTGAATATTAAAACAAAATTTTGTTAAATATCATAAAAAATATCTTGGAAGATAATAAGAAATCATGGCACAACAAGTTGATCAATGCTCTTTGGGATGATAGACTTACTACCAAGAAGTCAATTGGCATGTATCCATGCCAATTGGTTTATGGAATCTATGTTGTTTTTCCTTCTTCTCTAGGAGTTCGAGTCATGAAGATTATTCAGAAAATTCAAGATGAACCAAAAGATATACATAGAAGGATCAATGAAACCATTCAGTTGAAACAGTCCAAAGAGGAAGTTTATAACAAAACTCAAGTCATTCAAGATAATAACAAAAGGATCCTTGATAAGAGAACAAAGGCTAATGATTTCAATTTAGGAGACAAAGTTCTGAAATGGGATTCCATAGTAGAAGACAAAGGAAAACATGGAAAGTTTGACAATATTTGTCAAGGGACATACATCATTGATGCTTTCAGAGTAAACAATACACATTTTCTCGAAGAGTTGGATGGTACAGAGTTTCCTGGAGGTCCTGTTAATGGAAGGATGCTAAAACATTATTTCTCTTAAAAAATCAGATTGGTCTTTCATCATTGTAAATACCACAGTTTTATAGTTCATGTTTTGAATAATTCATTAACCAAGGTTGAAGCCTGAAGAGAAGGTCCTGAGCCTTGTTTCATGAGAAGTCATAAAAAATAAAAATAAATCAAATGAATATTTTGTAGAAAATGGAGCATTCAAGGCTACTGGTATTAGGTTATTGACACTTCATTTGAAGAAGTGCCACCCCCAGCTGGAGCCACTGTTAGTATCCTATAAATCATAGGATCTCAAGGTGACTAGATATTTCATATTTTTTGAAATTTCATATTGAGAATGATTTTCAATATTCAAGTGATTTCCAAAAAAAATTAATATGGAAAAAAAGAAAATAAAATAGGGTATAAAGAAAAAGATAAAAAGAAAAATAAAGAAAACCGCAAAAGAAATAATAATGAAAGTGCTGCAAATCAAAATTCCACTACTCATTAGATAAGTTTGTTCAATTATACAGTTTAAACATTATTGTACAATTTTTAAATTTCTTTTGATAGGTTAGAAAATAAATATTTTCCAAATTGTTTAATCTTGGCATATCAGTAGATAGGTATAAATGAAATTGACTAAACAGTTTACTCTGATCCAATGGAAGAAATAAGGATAGAGGTAGGTTAGAATTTTAAAAGGAAATATGATTTAGGGTCTACAAGTCAAAATGCACTCTGCAAAGAACAAAAAATGTTATATTAGTGACATGGGTAGTTAGACATGAAGAGAAGAAAAAAAAGGAGAAAGATGAAATTTACTCTAAAGTTTTACCTTAAAAATTCCATGCTTTCTATGGTTACAGAGAAAAAACAAAGGATAAAGAGGTATTTGTTCCTAAGTTTGGGAATACATGTTCAATTAAAGGTCTATTTTCACATATTTATGTCATATTATATCTTATCCTATGTCTCGAAAACCTCCTATTTACCTTTATCCTAAATCCCGAGATTGTATTTTCTCCCTATCCTAACTCCTAAACTATACCTTGCTGTTGGGACTTAGAAATGTTGTATTTCCATACACCTTTCCCTTCACTATTCCTTACATCTCATCATCCCATTAACCTTTCATTATATCATTTTCAGAAATACATTTGGGTTTCACCTTCTTATTTTCCACTTTATTCATTTTTGTATTATAAGTGAATTTATGATTAAATATTAGAAAATATACATGTTTTTATATATATCTCAAGAATGTGTGAGCTTTGTAATGTGTAGGAGAAATGTGAAGGATTAATTCTAAGAGACTTCTAGAATATCTCCTCCACCATATTAAGGAGATAATTATTCAAGCCTATTCCTAAGGAGAAGATCATGGAGGATTTGGTTGGCATATCTTATTCAAAGATATGTGAGATATGTGTGGAGGATTCAAAGGGATCATGTCTTGTAATAATGGGAAAGTAGTTGAGAGTGGTTGAATGAGATGGTTATCTTCTTCATGTATATAAGAGAGTGCTCTCTCTTCATTTTGATTAGCTCAGGAGTTCATAAGTTCATTAGTTCATTAGTTCATTAGTTTTTGAGTTTGGAGAGATAGTCTTGTAATTAGGAGAAGGGGATTCTTAACTGTGATTCATATTCTTTTATTTTATGCTTTCATGATTTGTCATTTGATTCTTGTAATGTAATTTGAGATAGCTTTATTGTTGTGAGCTCACATATGTTGTTTGTCATTCAACTCTTCACATGTTGTATTGATTTTCCCTTATGCAATTTCCTGCTTTCATAGTTAATGTTTCAATGCCTTCCTAGATTAATTTGATTTCAGTAATTTAGATTAGATTAGTTCCACTTCGGTCCTGCATATATAGTGCATGTGCTTCGTAAGCCTACGAACCTCGGATTGAAAAATTAAATGGTTGGGCAAGTACTACAACGGAATTAAATGACAATAGTTTCACCCAACATTTTGGCGCCGTTGCCGGGGAAGCACGATGGATTGAAGTTCAGTTTGATTTTTCATGCAAGTGTGTTTAAACATGTTCCTAACTCCGAGGTGACAGGGTTGTAAGACGTGGGGAACAGCCTACGCATCGTTCGACATACTGTAACGGGCTCGGCCTCATATGGGTTAGGACATGTAGGTGTGACGGATATCAGGAAACAGGTGCTGAAGATTCCTGCTTTGAGGAATATGGTCCTGTTCTCTGTTATGGTTGATTGATCTTATTTCTACTTGAGAGTGATTTTCTTTCCTGCAAGTGTGTTTGATTTCCGCAACTGTGAAGAGTGTTTTTTTTATCTGTTTCAGCATGAGTGCTTTTATTTATGAAAGTAGTTTATTTTCATTTAAGCTTTCTAGATTTAAGTTTTGGGTGCAGTAAGAATCCCTTTTTCAACATGGTTTAACAATGAGTTTCAGCTTGGAACTACTCACTCAGATCCTAGCAGAAGTCGGGATATCCTCTTCCTTGGAAGAAGAGATCTTGACAAGAATTAAAGGTTCAAATACTCCCCAAGAAACAAACAAAGATTTAACATCTGAAGAATCGTGCACATCTGATGGCGAAAAATCATTCGAACAGGAAATCGAGGAAGAAGAAGAGGAGTTACAACATGATCTAAGTAAGAAAAATCGTGCCTATCAAAGCTTTATCGAACAATGGTTCCAGGTAAGTACTCGATTAGAGTCGTCTTTTTATTTTTATTTAGTTGATTTGCAGTTTCAGCAACTAGAATTATTCACTCTGGAATATTTTCATTTTTCATTTGAACAATTGCTATTGAATATATTGTTGTTACTTCTACGTGAGTGGCTTCATTGGAAGTTTAATTACACGTAACTAATTTTTAAAATTCTAATTAGTATAGAGTAGGTAGGCTTTCATTTTCAGTTTTTGCTTTCATTCTCAATTTTGCTTTTACTTAGAATAAGTATGCTTTCTTCCGCGCTTAGTGCGATCGGGAGGATCATAAAATAAGAATGATTTAGATCAATTTCAAGAATTAAAAAAAAAAAATAGTTTTGCAAAATGACTAATCGATTTTATTATTAATTTGCAAATCATTTTTTTCTTTTATCCATTTGCTATTTTTTTTTTTTTTTAAATCGTGAATTGCGGCTGAATAAAAACAAACTGAGTTTTTATCTGAACAGTCGCTGAAACTGTGTCTAGCGTTTTATCTGAAAAGTTGCTGAAATTGTGTCTAGCTTGCAATTGATTACGTTTTCTGGGCATACTAAAACTTACAGCAAGCAATTAGGTGATAAAACCTGCAAAAACAATTAAATCTGAAATTTCCCACGTTCATTGTTTTGCTTGGGGCCTGTGAGTTTCGTTGGACTGTGCAGTTTCTGTCTCCAGCTATTCATTTGTGGCTGAGCCGTAGTGATGCCAAACCTCCGCCCACTGTTCATAAACCTGCAACTAGCAACAACAAATCAAAATGATGAGCAGCAAACAAATGAAACCACAATAAAGTAAAAGATAATTCTTATTGTTTGCATATTTCGAACGCTGGAATTTTTTTAATTCTCACACCTAATTTGGGATACTATGCGGATTTTGATTGAAAAATATCGGCCAAAATCCATGGGTTATTACACTATCTTTGGCATCTTAAAATAATAGGAAGAAATCCCATTAGTATCATTGTCAGATAACTATTTTATTGAGATTAAATGATTACGTTGTTACTTATGAGACGGATCTGGCTGTGAGTTTTTCTCCATCGTTTCTCTTGGAGGAAGCATATCCAGTCGAAAGAGGTAGTGAAACCACTGTAGCATGATATTATTGGAATTATTTTAACAAATTTTGCTATCTTTCTGAGGCAGGTTTCCTTTTGGATGCGCTTTCAGTGAAAACATTGTTCACCACGAATTTTTCAAGGACAATCCAAATTTTCAAAACCCAAAATATAACGCAAAAAACGAGCTGTACTCTGAAGAATATGGACTGGACAACATTCTTATGTCATGAGGTCATGATGAGTATATGTACCTGGTGGCTAAAATGAATAACACAACATTACCTCCTGCAGCTCTCTTCATCATAATATTTCACTCTCTGCATCGTGAAGATGCGTACATGCACTTGCTGAATGATGAAGATAAGAAGATACTCAAGGACTGCTAAGCACATATGCTAATAGGAAACACAGGGATATTGTGAACATCTGTTGGGAGATACTCAAGCTTGCCGAGATTACAGACTTTAGTGAAGAGGACTGGGCTTTTATTTTTGGAACATATTCTTGCGCTGATAGCTTCGTTGGCATAATGCATACCGTTTTCTGTTCTGGCGGTACGATTCATTTGGGCGTCCAAGATGATTATGTCGGCTGCTACAAGAAAGACGTGCGCAGAATCGTGTGCATCATTCAAGTCATGTTTAACAATCCACAGTTAGATCACGTGACTGTTTTCTTTCGTGAATTAATCCGTTACATCTTGATTGATACAACCAGCCCCAGTGTTGATCTCATCCGCTGTGCAAATATCATCTATGCGTATTGTAGTGAGGCATTTGATCGTTGGTATGCTGGCCGCGCACTGTGTAAAACATTGTTATCTCTGGTTTCCCGTTTCATGCATTCGCGCGAAGCAGATGTTAATAGTAATCCAGATAGCATTATGGTTGATGAAGAATACAATTATCGATCAGCCGCGCTAGAGAAGGTTTTGAAGATTTTGTGTCAATTCTATGCCAAATATGGCGCCGTGGTTGTTAACGTTATAGTGTTGCTGGGCTACTTCAAGGCTATAAACTGTTCGAATCTAATTCTGAACCATGCACTCTTGCATCCAGAAGAGGGGGAGGCTTCTTTCAGTGGCAAACACTTGTTGTATGCCATGATTATGAATAAATACATCTTTGAAATCACTAGCGCGGAGGGTCCTGGTGTGTCGATGGTAGACATTAAGATTGTGTTCGACTTTTCTATGAGCTCTTTGTCAGGTCGCTACCTCTTCAACGGTAAGCCAAGGCTCAAGGAGTTGACAAACCAAGTGGGGACTAGTTTGGTCTGCTACATAGCAATGTGGGCAGAACAAAAATGAATAGGCATCTATTGATGGTGGTGGAAATGAGACAGTCGATGTACACAAGTTTTGTGGTTTTGTAAACTTACGTGGCTCTGGTTTACGCGATATTGGTTTGGAGCCCCAAACCATTGAGTCATTAAATCTTCTGAAAATTCGGCACACACCATTTGTGGTTGTATCGAATAGATTATATGGGTGGAAGACTTGTCAAAATGCCCCAATAAAGCATCCGCCATGGATTGTGTTGAAAAATATCATCATCCTCCTCATATATGCTCGATGAAAACCCCAAGAAGCGTCGCAAGTTAACATCATCGTGGGACGTCTTTCCGTTACAACTTCAGGTCCAGCCAACACTGGTATTTACTCGGAAACATTTTGGTATCGAAAATAAAAATGAAGGGGAGAGTGCCCCTTTGATAGACGGGGAAGAACCCTCCGCCTCAGGTTCAGACAATAGTCGGTCTATCTCTTCCAATATAAAGCCGAAAGAAGAGGACTCCTACACTGGCTCATCACCATGGTGTAGCGACAAGAAGGATGGCCACTACATGATCGAACTTGGAGAGAATAGGCGATGCAGATTATTACTGAGTCAGATTATTACACTTCAGGCGATGCATTTGAGGTAATGCGTTTTTTTTATATGCATCTGTGCTGCCAAATACGTGTGAAATGGATGTTTTGATTGGGTTCGATTCATATGAATCGATACGAATTCTGGCAAATGACATCGATATCAGCGTTTGAACCGCAGACTTGTTAGCATTGAGAAATAAATTACTATCAACATTGATACAAGTGCAGAAAGTATCATTTGTTTGAAATAATATCAGTTGAATCCAACGCTGAGAAGAAAGTGCCAGTTCCTATTTCATGGCCATCTTCGACCTCTGCCCTGTCTGTTTCATATCCTGTCATAAATAATGGTCAGGCTCGGAATTATTCCAAGAGAGTGCCTACTGAAATTAGGCACCGAACTGGGGTATCTGATATTAAAGCATTCCAGGTGACTGCAAGAGAATCTGTGGTTGTAATGCAGCGTCCTCTTTCATCTTACACAACACAGCTCCTTGTTGCTAGTGTAGGAGTTTCTTTTGCCTCTGCGTCATCATTGATATTATCTTCTTCTGGATGAAATGGGAATTATGTTGATTCTTCTTTGCCATCAAACTTCCAATATAACAATGTTTCTGCAGGCACAGATCATTTGAAAGGGGTTCTTGTGGGTAAGGTTCCAGTGGGAATTTCAGCTAAAAATATTGCAGATATTCAGGGCCATTTTCAGCCATAGTCATGTGGATTCTGTTACTGTAGGTTGGAGTTCAGGACAAATGGGATTTGGCTCCTCAGATACTGCAATGCCATCGCTTCCAATTGCTTGAATGAATTTAACAGTGCATCTAAGAAACTGATTTAACTTTCAGAGCTTTAGTAACATGAATCAGCAAGAAACTGAAATTTGCTAGCGCCAAGACAGTATTGCTACACTTTGCAAAGCATGCCAAGAAATGGAGATCTGACTTTAATTTTGCCTGTTTTTTTTTTCTTTTTTCCTTTTCTTTTGGGTGTGTATTATCAACATGAAAATTGCAAATGGACCTTTTAATAAAATCCTGAAAACAATACGAATGCATGTTTTTATGCTTAACACTAATTTGTTTTCTTGATGTCACTTTGACAGCCATCGATGATGAAATCAGCGCAGGCGACAGGTTAACACACACTTTCTTTCTTTTCTTGCATTTGCACTTATTCTTGCATCTTACGTTTTACAATGCTCTCACGAAGTTTTTATACAGGATTTGTACTAAGTTTTTTTTCAGGTTTCGGAAATGATCTCATTTTTCTGCTAAAGTTATTTTCAAAGATCACAGAACTTGTTGAGAAACATGCTTTCATAAACATCTTGAAGGAGCTGTAACTCGCCATAAACATCATGATGTTTGTGCCTCTTGATGTTTGTTGTTACACAACAACTATGCTGATACACCAACATTTCCACTTTTTCCATTATCCATGTTGTAACACTGTAACATTTCTCCTTCAAAGCCAATTGACCATCCTTGTGCTGAAGCCCATTTTCCATTACCTTATCTTTCACGACTTCATGCACAATTATTTTTCTGAAATTGCATACATTCCTTTATCCTTTTCAGTTTATTTGCCTTCTACTTTTCCTTCTGAATAAAACTTATTCCCTTCCCATAATTGCATTGCCTTGTTTTCCTCGCCATGTTGATCCACACTGCTTGTCCGTGAGTTCTTTCCATTTATAGTCCTACCAAATCTCTTTGTACAAACTCGTGTTGACTGATGTGGGATTCCTTAAGGCCCACCTTTCAACAAGTCTTGCCCCATCGACCTCAGCACCTTATCTGGGAAATAGACTAGACTTCCTGTTGAGTACCTTGAGACTTGCATGCCTTAATGGCAAGTTCTCTCGCTGACAATCATGGGAATACATCAATGTCCCTTGATCGTCAGATCTTGCAAATGGCTCGACGTCAACTCCTCTATTCACATTTCGCAAGATGTACTCGGGTACCTTGGCACTCATTGACATCAATGGTGAGTTTGCCTCGCATTGGTTAACGGCATTCACCAATGGCCGGTAATCCAATGATTTCTCTTCATGCTCGACACCAACACATTCTTTCGCATGATTAGACTTGTACCATAAATTTTTGTAGCGGGTGAAGACTATACACTTTTTCATGACTCCCTCAGCAGTTACAGCAGCACGAATTCTGATCTATGAGAGTACCACAGTTCCAATTTCAGCCTTTATCTTTTCCATGATTCAGCATCAACAGTTCAGATTCCTTCATTTCCCAGGATCCAGTTACAGCAACATCAGCATTCACAGTTACACTTTCATGATCCTGCTGCAGTAAAACCTTCCATGTTCTAGCAGTTACATCAGTTGCAGTTACAGCAGTTGCAGCTACGACACCAGTCACGTTTTCATGATTCAGCAACAGCAACAGCTACATTCCTATTGCATAGTTCATCATTATTGGGTAAGTGGAAGTATGTTGTTTTCTAATCTTTAATCATGCAATTCCTTATATGCTAACTTGAATATTTTGGAAAATTCCCTCATCATGCTCCATTTCCTTTCATGACCCACGCCAAGTTGCATGAGGACATGCAACCAATTCAGTTGGGGGGGGGACTATATTCACTACATATTCACTACCATGATTCCATTTCTCCACCACTATCACTCCATTTTTTTTCTTATTTACCATTCACCAACATTTATTTTCCAACGATACTTTGTTGCACTTTGCTTCATACGCATTAATATACATATTGGCATGCTTCATGAATATTACAAAAGGGATTTCTTATGCACATTGATAGCTTATGATTTCCAGTGAGTGTTTACATTATTATTGCAGCAAGAGAACAAGAAGCGAAATGAATGTTGTTAACACAAGAACCAACATTCTTTGTATTCATGGTTGTCACACAAGAACCAACCATAAGAAAAGAGAACAGAAAATGAAATGAATGTTGTTAACACAAGAACCAACATTCTTTGTATTCATGGTTGTCACACAAGAACCAACCATAAGAAAATGTAAGTTGTTACTCATATCCTTCACATATCCTAGAAACATTCATTATTAAAAATAAATCACCGTGTAAAGCTAAAGTTTAGATGCCAAAGAGATCCATGCATGGTTGCATGAGGACATGCAACAAGTTCAGTTGGGGGGAATGTTGGGACATATAAATGTCGTATTTCCATCCACCTTTCCCTTCACTATTCCTTACATCTCATCATCCCATTAACCTTTCATTATATCATTTTCATAAATACATTTGGGTTTCACCTTCTTATTTTCCACTTTATTCATTTTTGTATTATAAGTGAATTTATGATTAAATATTAGAAAATATACATGTTTTTATATATCTCAAGAATGTGTGAGCTTTGTAATGTGTAGGAGAAATGTGAAGGATTAATTCTAAGAGACTTCTGGAATATCTCCTCCACCATATTAAGGAGATAATTATTCAATCCTATTCCTAAGGAGAAGATCATGGAGGATTTGGTTGGCATATCCTATTCAAGATATGTGAGACATGTGTGGAGGATTCAAAGGGATCATGTCTTGTAATAATGGGAAAGTAGTTGAGAGTGGTTGAATGAGATGGTTATCTTATTCATGTATGTAAGAGATTGCTCTCTCTTCATTTTGGATTAGCTCAGGAGAATTCAAAATTCATTAGTTCATTAGATTAGTTTTGGAGTTTTCAGAGATAGTCTTGTAATTAGGAGAAGGGGATTCTTAACTGTGATTCATATTATTTTATTGTATGCTTTCATGATTTATCATTTGATTCTTGTAATGTAATTTGAGATAGCTTTATTGTTGTGAGCTCACATATGTTGTTTGTCATTCAACTCTTCACATGTTGTATTGCTTTTCCTTTATGCAATTTCCTGCTTTCATAGTTAATGTTTCAATGCCTTCCTAGATTAATTTGATTTCAGTAATTTAGATTAGATTAGTTCCACTTCAGTCCTGCATATATAGTGCATGTGCTTCGTAAGCCTACGAACCTCGGATTGAAAAATTAAATGGTTGGGCAAGTACTACAACAGAATTAAACGACAATAGTTTCACCCAACACCTACCACACATCAAATATTTCTTACCCCACCATCAATTCATCCATCCCATCTCACTAAACACCCCTCATATTTCCGTCGCCTCTGCCCATCTCCTTATCATCCGACAACCCTTTATAATTTTCAGCCCCACCTAAGCCTCCAAACGTTAACATCGGGGGGGGGGGGTGCGTTCGGAGTAAACAATTTCCAATAATGCCTCCACTGCTACGTCTCATGCCCTGGTCATTTTTTCCCCCCCCCCCCCCCATCCATTACCACTTACCATGTACACCCCTCTCCAAAAAGAAGTTTCCGCTTCACTTCAAACCATTGTGCCCACATAACCATTTTGTGATCATTTCCCAGTGTGGCACCACGACTCCACCTACTTGTCCCCTCAGTCCAATCAAATGCACTCCCACCACAAACCCATTGGGAAATTAATGGCTTAGGCCATTACCCAATAGGCCCACGCCATATCAAATGGTCATCCAATCATGCTATTAAACAAAAATTCAACATAGATTGAGAGGTTTACGATTTTCATTCTATTCAATTATTGCAGGTGATCGGGTGTTGAAGAATTTATAGCAAAGATAGGTACAAAAACTGTTCAATTATCCACAGAAAGCTCTCATTTGTCTTCAAAAGTAATCAGGATTCCATTTTCTGCATCTCCCCTCCCCCATTTCTGATCTACAACATTTTCCTTTCTAAATTCCATCCTTCTTTTCTCCCATTATTCTTTGCAACAGTAAAAAACAATGAGAATTATTCACAGAAGATAAAATGCCTCCTAATAAGGATCAAGAACCCCTCAATCACATGGTCTACCCATGGGTGGACCTGGATCATGTGGCTCTAGCTGATAGAGATTTTAAGCTACATAAGACCGAGTAAGAATTAGATTTATTCGATGTCTACTGTTGGCTCGAGGATAAATTTCTAGATGAGGTTGATGACATAGGCCTGTGGGAAACCAAACTTCCATACTAAATTTTCCCAAAGAACCATAGCTATCCTGATTTTATTCATTATAGTGACCCCAACAGAAGAAGTTCTATTTAATGTCATTGCCTAATCAATTAAGCAGATGATGCAGGCCCCCACTTCTGAAGAAACCATTCCTTTCTCTCATGAAGCTCTTAGAGAGTTATATCAAAATTTGGACTTTTCCAGCAAAGCTAAAGATTTAGAACTCTTCATGGCCATTGATTCCCCAATGCCTAAAAATAATCCTCCATATCCTTCATCCACTTTCCCTGATAGGACTGAACATAGTGTTACTATATTTTCATATTTAATACGGTATCATATAGATCAATGGGTATACGAAGCCATTATTGTTTTCTTGTCCATCATTTCATCAGATTCTAAGCCCTCGGTTATTTCAATTTTTCACAGTTCCTTGTTGATGCCATACATAATCAGTTCTTAAAGTTTCATATAGAGGAAGTGTTCAAATACACTTCAGTTTTGGTATACATGTTTGTTTATTTTCAGGCTAGTAGATTCTGCTTTGAAATGACAAAGCTTAAAGATGAATTTCAGCCTCAATCAATCATTCTTGGACAAATTTGCTAATGAAAGAGTAAAATAGCTATACATAAAAGAGTTTTTTAGACTCATTTGTACATCTAGCAACGAATGTACTTAGTAGTGCAACATAGCCAAGGGTTAGTGAAGAAATCAAGAAGATTATGTGATTGACAAATCAAGTAAGAATAGGAGATTCTTACTTGTACCAAAATTATACAAAGGTCAAAATCTATGGATGTTAATTGGCCCCCTACAAAATACCAAATTTCCTCCCCATGAGGATATTTTCCTTGGAATACATAAGACAAATTATAAATTTAGATGAAGTCCACTTTGTCTCTACAAATAAGCAATCCCAATTCAGGATCAGGTCCAAAATTGGCTCTCTTATTTTCAATAGAAGAGCAGCAGGGGAGGAGGGTGATAAGCTATTGAAGGAGATGAAATTTAGCCACAGTTTCACATAGTATTATGACCCATTGGGGATCATCTCCAAGAAAAAGGTGGAGAACAAGTCAACACCGTAAATCCGCACACACAGGCTTGAGACAAAACAATACATGAATCAAGTAGAGTGGGAAGCCAATACACTCCAAGAACCTAAAGAACATGTGACATCCACCTCTAGCATTCAAAACCCCACTCCATAGGAAAATAAGACTATAGAAGATAAAGAAGATACAGGAAAGGAACCTAAGAATGAGATAGAACGAAAGAGGCCAAGAGACGAGTAGGTTGATATGGAGACTGATACATCAACCAAATAATTTAAGATAAATTACAGAAAGAGAGCTATATTCCACATGGACATTGACCATATCAGTGAAATGGTGGAACAACCAGTCATTACAATCAGATATTCTCGAAGTTATTCTCCAGAAGGTAGCAAAACCATTTTCTCCACATCTTTAGCCACCAATCCTTTCCAAAATCTGAACATACAAACTCCCACATCCACTACTACTATAGGAGTAAATAAGGAAGACATATTTGATACATTTAGAGAGATCAAGTTGAAGAATGAAATTTTGAAAATGAGCACCTACAATCAATTCTGGAAATAAACAAGCAGTACTTAAAGTACGCTTTTATCAGCCTTTGATTCAAAGAAAGGGAAAATGGGAATGGCCTTCTTACAAGCACATATATATTAGCCCAAAGCACCTCCAGAATACAAGCACAATGTATTTGAGTTTGATGTAAAGGATATCCATCCCACAAATCAGATGGATATTCATAAGCAAACCAGAGAAATGACATCCTCCACTTTGACTAGCACTGTCCTGAGTTTATCCAAACTGCAGGTATCTTTAGCCAACTTCCAATCTTAGCTAAATATGGATAAGGTGTATTATCTAGCTAAGGATTCAAGGATAAAATATTTAGAGGACTTAGTGATAAATATTGGGTACGAGCCAACCAATGTGGAGGTTGTAGATGGAATATTGAAGAAAAATAATGATGATATTGCAACCCTTTGGAAATAACTCAAATTTTTAGCAACTGAAGACCCCTTGATAAACGAGATTGAATAAAATGAAGCACAAAAGGTTGAGATGATGAAATTGATCATGAAGCAGTCTGCACAGTTGAAAGAGATGGATATAGATATGGAAAAACTAGTGAAAGAGAAGGAGAGTGCAGAAATGGCGATTGTTCCATTAGAGCTTGTTCCAATTTCATCCATTCCTATAGCAACAACATCAGCCAAAATCACATCGGGTGGTGTAGAGAAGTTAGCAAAAGATATGGAGAACGTGACCCTTCAAACAACAGAGATTAAAATGCTTGAAGCATTAAAAAACAACCTGAAGGATTTAAAGAAAAGATCAGACAATGCTCATGAGATTGAGATATAGAGGGCACAGAAGCAGATTGAGAAATTGATCAAGGCAGAGAGTAAAAGCACTATTGGACAGACCATTTGCCAGGGCAAGGCAATTATTTAGACTAGTATTATTGAGTCCATGAATCGGATATGGCCCTCCATCCAAATAATTTTTGAAGACAGAGACCCAATTGGGTTAGTGAGTGTTTCCATTGACAAAGCCAACAGAGAGCTAGCAGGAATGCCTAAAACTGCAAACAATATCATTAAATTCTTGAATTCCAAGAGCATTTTTGAAATGGAACCATTAGGAGTGGAGGAGAAGACAAGTTTCATGGAGGTCAAGAAGGTACTGAACAAAAATATTTTGGTTACATAGGTGGAAGAAAAATGTCATCAGTTGAAAATTGGTGTCAACAAATTATTCAATAGACTTGAACCATTGATCAAAAGAGGACTACCTTCTCTTTTTGTGATCAATGACATGCTCATGCACATGTCATATTATGTCAATAAACTGAAGGAGATTTCAAAATATACTATCAAATTTGCAGGAATCAAAGGCTCAATGTCAGGAAGAGCCTTCTTAGAGGCTATGGATAATGATCTATACATTTGGCATGAAATTAAAAAAAAATTCAGTTGAAGCCAAAATTCATGAATTATATAGAGACTGATAAAATATACATGAACCTAATTAGAATCAATATTATGAATCCAAAGGAATGGGAAAAGTTATCTGACTACCAGGAAGGGTGAAAGCTCAGCACCATAGCGGAACAACCACCTCAGCTCATTAATTTAATTCCACAGACCAATGCATTAGTTCATCATATCAGCCTAAGATCTCCCTGCACAACAATCAACTACAACACATAGTAATGGCTTTGTGGAAATTAGAACCATTTTCCATAGATGTTTTAACGTGTCCACGTGGTAGTAACATTTGCCAATTTTAGTTATCATTGTAATAAATAGAAGATTTCCTCTGTTGATACAGAAATCAATAGGAATTAGTTTAAATAATGAATTTTTATTCAGTATTGGGGGTTGGACCCTAGATTGTAATTTATTTTGTGTTGGAGTATTGTAATTTTCGAACTGGAGCATCAATAATAAAATACCATTTTGCAAGATTGTTGTGTTCTATTTTCCCGGTGATGTATTTTCCTTACTATGTTTAATGTTTTCCATTTTTATTTCATTATATGTTTCATTTAAATTCTAATTTTAAAACAGAAATCTGAAGATTGAGATTTGCTATATAGAGCACCTTAATTGTAGTTGTCTTTACAATATAAGTGTTTTTCTTCTGATTTCTAGTTTAAGAATACTTAATTGCTTTTAAACCACTACTGAAATCACGTTTATTCATTCCATAATTCACTCTGTTATAAATATCTAGTAAATACAGTTAGCTTACCTTGCAATTTCTCTGGAAAAATTGATGCAACCACCCAGCCTGTTGTGACTCCATGCCCCAATGGAAATAGTTTAAAGAGATCCCTTAATCCAACCAAAAATATCAATAAAAAACAACTCTAACAATAAGTTTAACTGGCCTAATATCATAGAAACTTAAAACAAAGCTAAATCTAATAGAGATATCCCTCTCTGAGTCTAGGAGGGCTATATACTGGGCTCCAAAGTGGTTTGATGTTGTCATTTTATGATTATTATTGTCAATATTAAAATTATATAACGATAACAAATTGTAAATAGCACACACCCTTTCCAATAATTGTGGTTATCCTGTATAGCTTTGACCATCCTCACTGATGTAGGCTTCTTCTTCCCCTCCAATATGCTCTTCTCTCCATTATCATCTAGGCACTCAATAGCCTTGTTAGATAAATCTACTTTCATCTGGTTAATATATAACAAACCCATACCCAAAAGTATAGTATATGATCCCAATGCTAGTAAATTCAATTTTTTTTTTGTAGCCATACCATTCAACTCAAATGCACAAGGTCTTACCCAACAATGAAATCTCTTCATCATACCTGTAGCCAAATTCACCAACCAAGATTTTGCATGCACTTATTTTCTCAAGCCACATTTATCCACCAGGTAAGGATTAATATAACTATAATTAGATCTGGGATCAATCAAAATAGAAATAAAGTGATTGCAAAGCTTACCGTCCATCTCAATGATAGATGTCTTGTGATTTTCCTGCATATTGTCAACAAATACATATATCTGAGGAATACTATGACCAACATCCCCAACTTTGTATGCCTCTTGAACACCATAGAGTTGAGGCCTACCTCCCTGGTACAGTGGGAAATCATTCTTATGATGATGTTTGCCACATATCCAATATTGCAATGGTGTTTTTTCTATCAACACTGTTACCGATGAAATAGGTAACGTGACCTCAAACCAGGAACTCTAGCCCAAAAAGTCTCAAAAAAAATGAAAAAACACCCCAAAAACAAAAAGTGTGTCTTCTAGAATGCACTTGGTTTTTTTTTAAGGTCGAATTTCAACATTTTATAAAATTATGCTAAAAACAAAATTGTTTGTTGAAAAAGGGATTGAAAAAACACCCTAAAAAAAAAACTAGTTGATGCTGGAATAAAAATAAATAAATTTGTGTCATAATTTTGACACTTGTAACAATGGAATTAAAGACAACATATTAGGACATTTTTTAAAATCGTAAATTTCTAAAATTTTGGATAGATGATGTTAAAGATAAACAAATATATGTCTGAAGGGCTTATCATTTCGAACAATTTTCATCCATGTTGTTAAACATAAAATATCTTGACTCTAAAAAACCCCAAAATTGTAATTATTGTTAACCATAACATTAAAGATAAAATTTGGTAGCGCATAAAAACCTTAATGACAAGTTGTAAATATAAAGTTTTTCAATCTTAAGTGTTCAACATACTTGAACAAGGAAATTATGGAGAAATTATAAGACTTAAAAATTTAAAAAAATGAACAAGTAAATGAAAAAATTATCATTAAACAGAAACAAGTAAGAGTAATTTTAATTTTAAAGGATAAAAAATTATCCTTTTTCAAATCTTAGCTTAAGAAAAATTTAAATGTAATTTCAACCAAAACCTAAAATTCAAGCATCAAAACAAAGTGCTCCCTTTCAATGACGCATATAATTATTAAAAATTTAAAATTATCTTATACCAAATGGTAAAAATACATAATATCATGGTAATATCACTGCATAATCTAAAAATTCAACATTAGTTTCTATTTTCTATTTTACTTATAATTAAAATATCAACATCGGTACATTGAATATAACATAAATTATTTTTGTAATTCATTGTTACATTGTCGATATTCTAAAGAAATGAATTCTTCATAATTAAAACATATAATCCAACAAACATAGAAATGTCTCATAACTTCATGAAAAATGAGATGGAAGTCAAAAATTTTATTTCAAGTTACCATGCAAACATCAATTACATAAAAGTGTCTTACATAGTTATTCAAAATCAACCATAGGTTCTGGCACACCATCATAATCTACATCTTCAGATGAATGGCTCGATGCAGATGAAGATGATCCATATTCTTCTCTTTCATCAACTAGTGCTCCATCCGAGTCAACATGCATGCCCACCATTTCAGAGTTCAAAAGTCTTGTAGATCTACGTCTACATTCTGCAGAGTCCCATCTCAACAGTAATTGTTCTGGTAGCAATTTCTTCAAAATATTTATGGTCTGCAACCGAAGAGTTCCTCTCTTTGTCAAATTGAAGTCATACACAAGTATGTCAACATCCTCCAATTTTAAGACATCCGTGCGGCGACGATTTATATTTGTGCCCTTTCTTTTTCTCTTTCTGCCAATTATTTTTTCCACTACCATCTCTGGCTTGTACACACCATTGAAAGGGTGGGTACTTGTGGCATACCAATGTACATCAACAGCTGTAATCTCTTCATTTTCATTAATGACCTTTATAACCTTGGAAATCTAGAATGGATAGCCAAGTGGATCTTCATCTGCTAACACTGCTATCATGCAACCCTCCTTAAGATCCTGCACAGAACCCCTGTAAAGGTCTTCCATGGCTTCACATTGTGCACATGATCTTCTAGAACCAATATAGATTTCTCTTTCCTCTACCTGTGGGGAATTAATAATAGCTTGAGGCTATTGTTGTTCAACATTGTGTGTTTCCTGATGTTCATGTTCATTTGGCATATTTTGTGGCCAAAAAAAAGGAGTCTTCAAAAGCATATCCCCATTTATTGATCTTGAAATCATATCACTTTGATTACTGAAAAAATACTCCCACCAAACTGAATCAGCAACATCGAAGTACTCATATGTATCTCTAATACATCTTTTAATTTCCTCTAGACATTTAGAATAATTTATGTCTCTCTTCTGCCTTCGTGCATTATGGAGTTCAGAAACTGACTGTAATAACAATATCTTTGATGAAAATATTGGACGCTCTGGAATGAACTTCAAAAATGCTAAACCTGATGATGTTCCCCATTATTCAACAGTTGAATACTTCTTGCCCCATATAAGTGTTATCCCATCAATTTTTTTGATACGAAATTGATGCTCGAAGCTAATGTCGTTAAGTTGTTCAATGCATTTATCCTCACCATGCGATCCAAAAATAAACCTTCACATGTCAATAGTTTCTTCCAACACATGAAAAACAGGCTCTGGAATGTACGATTTCTTAATACATTCAATTAATGATGGTAGGCTCCCAACACCTTTCCTCCTCAATGTTACTGAAAAACGACTGAACATTTGATCAATATGATCATGAGTATGCCCAACAAGAAGGAAACCAACCTTTATCTTTTTTAAAATCCCCAATTCAACGAGCATGTTTAGATACCCAAAAAGAACTTGATTTTTGTTCTCACGACTTGTGTTGTCTAATTGTAAATACAAAACTTTAGGAAGAATTCTAGACCAATGAGTAACCACATCATGGATTATAGTTATGGTCAGATTTTCATCATTGTGAATATTTGGAGTTGTGAATAAAACTCTTGGAAACATCTTCTCATTAAATACCATACAACCAACCAAGTGAAACTGAATGAAATTTTCCTCCTGTAATTTTTTTGGCGTGCGGAAAAAATGTGGAAGAAGTGTTTTCTTTTGGTCCATACCATCAATTATCAATCCCGGATATTTATTTGGATGATCATAACACTTCTTTCGATGTTTATACAACTTTTGTCTTTCACTTGTTTGCTGATTGCGATGGTCTTGAAGTTCTTTGACAACGGAATTTGTACATAAAATAAAAGAAACATATGAATAAATATATTTTCATAGTTGATAAGTATCAAATTTAAAAAAAAAATGTTTTGAACACATACCTCTTTCTGCCCCTTGACATTTATCTCTTTTTGCTTTAAGAGAAGCACATGTGCTGCAAATCCCCATCCTTGTCTTCTTAGGAATACGAACATTGTTGAATTTAGTTTTCCATATCCTTGTAAAATAAGAATATGTAATAAAATTACCAATTCCTTCAACAACTTCTGCATAATCTTTGTATAACATGAATATTTCTCGTCTCGAGAAATTATCTGGAATATGTATCGTGTCTTTATTTGGCATACACTCTCCATGATTTGAAAAGAAGTATTTCATCCATGTCTTAGCAGTATTTGCAAATGGCCCCACCTCCCATTTATAACGTGCTTCTGAATAATATGTGGGATCCCTTTCCAATCTATCCTGGATTCTTGAAAAATGAAAATTACCAATTGAATACAACATTTTGAATGCCTTTCTGCAAAGCAATACATTCCCAATATGATAATCATAACTTGCTAGTGTAGATTGCATGCAACCCACTAAATATGAATTTTGCATGCTTTTATTCATTGACATATATGTTTTCCTTTTCTCCAAAACAAAGTTGAAATCCATATTTTTCAAGCAATCCCTTCGACAACATTCACTTGAAATCAAATGAATGACAGAACTTCTTTTTGTGAGATATTTTGTCCTCGCCCTTGTATAACTGGAATGCTTTGGATTGATATGAAAATGTCTACTCCTACTCCTAGTTGCAATATTTTCTTGCAACGGCTTCATCATTCCATCATCCTTTGTAATAGTAGTTTCATCACCATTAGGAGGAATATTATCCCCACTATCATCATCCTCAACATAGTTAAGAAATTCATCAACATCATTGCCTGAAAAATTTTCTTTACCATCATCAGTTGAAGAAAACATTTCACAAGAATCATCGGCACTTTTGTAACCCCGACTCAAAAGAAATTCTTCACCATCTTGACCCATGCTTTCAAATTCTTCCCTGGGAGGATTCAATTCTTCATCACCATGAGTGTCTTTGAAATGGTCACTTGGAGAAAATGCAATATTCAAATCTGTGCCTCTAAAATTATCATTTGCAAGAAACTCTTCATCCTCCCCTTCCTCAGTGGTGCTCTCATAATCCTTGGGATTAGGCATAAGTGGAAGCTTTGAATTTGTATTCACTAGAATTTCTTCATCCTGCCCCTCTCCTTCCTCACTGAAGCTCTCATAATCCTTAGGATTAGGAATAAGTGAATCACTTGAATTTATATTTATTGGAAATTCTTCATCCCCCCCTTCATTAGTGGTTAAATTATAATCGTTATTATTAGGATGAAGTGAAAATTTTAGCTTTGGAAATTCATCCCCGTCTTCATCAGTGGTGCTAGCATAATCCTTAGGATTATGACGAAGTGGACATTTTGACGCTGCAAATTCTTCATTCCCCTCTTCCTCAGTGGTACTGACATAATCCTTAGGATTAGGACGAAGTGCATATTTTGACTCTGCAAATTCTTCATTCCCCTCTTCATCTGTGGTGCTGACATAATCCTTAGGATTAAGACGAAGTGGAAATTTTGACTCTGGAATTTTTTTGTCCCCCTCTTCATCAGTGGTGCTTGCATAATCCTTAGGATTAGGACGAAGTGGAAATTTTGACGCTGCAAATTTTTCATTTCCCTCTTCATCAGTGGTGCTGGCATAATCCTTAGGATTGGGACGAAGTGGATGTTTTGACTCTGAAACATTATCATTCCCCTCTTCATCAGTGGTGCTCGCATAATCCTTATGATTAGGATGAATTTGATATTTTGACTCTGGAAATTTTACATCCCCCTTTTCATCAGTAGTGCTAGCATACTCCTTAGGATTAGGACAGAGTGGATATTTTGACTCTGCAGATTCTTCATTCCCCTCTTCATTTTTTGTTCTCGCATAATCCTTAGGATTAAGCTAAAGTGGATATTCTTCATCTCCCTCTTCATCAATGGTGTCCTCATAATCCTTGGGATTAGGACGAAGTGAAACTTTTGACTCTGGAAATTCTTCATCATGCCCTTCATCACTATTGCTTTCATAATCCTTAGGATTAAGAGTAAGTGGTATAACTGGCGCTCGATTTACAGAAATTTCATTTTGCTGCGCCTCATCAATTTTGTTCTCATCATCTTTAGGATTACGACCAAGTCGATTTTTTGACTCTCTATTCATGGTGAACGAACTCCCATTATATTCATCACTCTGAATAGAGTTGTTGCGTGACGAAGATGTTGATGTTGTACAAAGAAAAACTTCGCTATCAGAAGAAACCATGGCTTTCAACAAGAATAGGTTGAATGATACAAATTCCTCTCCCACTTACAATATATAGCTTAAAGATTGAAAATTTCCCTCCAAAATTTCCCTAAAAAAAAAATCATGAAAAAATTTCCCTCCAAAATTTCCCCCAAAAAAATTTCGCGAAAAACTTTCCCTCCAAAATTTTCATTTCAAATATTTGATACAAATATTAGTCAAAAAATGTATTTAACATTTTTTTAATAAACTGTTTGTGTTGAAATATTTTACCGATATTTATATTCAAAATATCCACAAAATATTTCTATCATGGATGCCTTCCAAACTAAAATAATGATTTTATTTCAATGATTTAACATTGACTAGATGTAAGTATTAACTATAATATTACTATAATATCTACATGCAAATATTAACTATAATGACTACATGTAAATATTTTAAATTTTAAATTTTAAACTTATGTTATATTCATCTAAAATATATTTCAAAATTTATTAATAAATTGTTGGTCTTCAAATATTTCACCATACTTTCTATTCAAAATATCCACAAAATATTCCTTTCATGCATGTTTTCGAAACTAAAATAATTTTCTTATTTGAATGGTTTAAGATTGACTACATGTAAATATTTACAAAAATAACAACATGTAAATATTAACTATTTAAACTATAATATTAACTATAATTAACTACATGTAAATATTTTAGATTTTAAAATTTAATCCCATGATTTTAAACATTGAGTACATGTAAATATTAACTATGATAACTAAATGCAATTATTAACTATTTTATCTATAATATTAACTATAATTAACTACATGTAAGTATTTCATATTTTAATTTTTAATCTGATATTATATTTGAATTATTCAACATTCAGTATATGTAAATATTAAATAAAATATTAACTATGATAATTACATGCAAATATTAAGTATTTTAACTATAGTATGAACTACAATAAACTAAATGTAAATATTTTAAATTTCAAATTTTAATCCCACATTTGTTAAACAGTAAACCAATCAGACAATATTCACTATATAATAAGAATGATTGTTTCTATTCATCACATCACATCAAGTTTTCTGGTATTTGTTAGAGCAAATTTCTGGAGGTGTTGCGTTGGCATTGGTAACTTCGTGGAGGCATTGCATTGGCATTGGAGGCGTTGTGTTGCTATTGGTAATTTTGTGGAGGTGTTGCATTGGCATTGGTAACTTCATGAAGGCATTGCATTGGCATTGGAGGCGTTGTGTTGCTATTGGTAATTTTGTGGAGGCGTTGTGTTGGCATTGGTGACAGCAGTTTTTTGCATTTCAAAGGTTAGTTTTTCTTCTATTCTGTCAATTTAAAGACGATTTTGGGGAAAATATGTTTTTCTATAGTTTTTTGTGTCCAAAAACTAATTTTTTAAGGTTTTTAGGTTCAAAAACCATAATTTTTTAATATTTTTTTAGTGAAGAAAATGCAAAAATAACTAAATTTTTTAGGGTTTTAAGGACAAAAATTTAGAATTTTTTTTCTTTTTTAAGACTTATAGGTTCATCTTGATAGAAAAATCTATAAAACAACCATGCACATAAAATAAAAATAGTAATATTATAACATTTTTTATTTGTTTTTTTTTTATCATAAATATATCAGTGGTTTCATTATTTAAAATGTTTTTGTTTTTGTTTTTATTTGAGAATTTTTTGATTTTATATTCTATTTTTTTTTAATAAATTTTAAATCTTAGTTTTATTCTTTTTAATTTTAAATCTTCAATTTTTTTTTTCTTTATTGTTTTTGTTATATATCATATATTTTTTTAATTTTTTTAATTGTATTGTTATATAGTTTTTTAAAAAAAAATTATTGTATTGTTATATTAAAACAAATGTTTTTTTTTAATTTATTATATTGGATTTTTTTCCTTTTAATTATATAATATTTAAAAACAAAACATAATTGTTATTTAATAATTTTTTTTTTTAATATATTTGTTATATTTTGATATTTTTAACAATTATTATTTTTAATTAAATAATGTTTTAATAATTATTTATTAATTATGTTATATAAAAAAAATTAAAAAAAAAAAAAAGAAATTAAAAAACAAAATTTGAAAAAAAAAATAAAAAATAAAAAATAAAAAATAAAAAATAAAATAAAAAATAAAAAAAACAAATTAAAATAAATATGCATTGGGCCCGGGGGCCCTGGGGCCGACTGGGCAGCGCCCGTGGCGTCGCCCGCCAACCTCTGGCACCCTGCGGGCGCTGTCTGGCGGTAGACAGCGCCCGCGGGGCACCGGAGGTCGGCGGGGGCGCCACGGGCATTGCCCAGCCGACCCTAGGGCCCCCGCTAGGTGAGGGGGCCAATTTCGGGAATCGGCCCCCCCGCCCAGCGGGGGCCTTGGGGCTGACTGGGTAGTGCCCCTGGAGTCGCCTGTCGGCCTCCAGCGCCCCGTAGGAGCGACCTTGGGCAAGGCTGCGCCCGCGGGGCGCCGGAGGCCGGCGGGCGGCGCCATCGCCGCTGCCCAGCCGGCCCCAGGGCCCCCGCCGGGCGGGGGGGATGATTGGGCAAGGCCACGCCTGCGGGGTGCCGGAGGCCGACGGGCAGTGCTACGGGCGCTGCCCAGCCGGCCCCAGGGCCCTCGCTGGGCGGGGGGGCCGATTCTCGGATAGTGCTCGTGGGGCACTGGAGGCCGGCGGCGGGGGCCTTGGGGTCGGTTGGGCAGCGCCCGTGGCGCCGCTCGCCGGCCTCCAGCGCCCGCAGCGGGGGCCTTGGGGCCGGCTGGGCAGCGTTCGCGGGCACTAGCCACGACGTTTTAATTTTTTTTTTTTTTAATTTTGTTTTTTAAATTAGTTTTTTTTTTTAAATTTTTTTATTTTTAATTTGTTTTAATAAAACAATAAAAAATTAATAAAAACATTGTTATATATAAAAATAATAAAAAAATTGTTATATATTATAATAAAAACATTGTTATATAATAATTGTTAAAAATATCAAAATATAACAAATATAATTAAAAAAAAATTATTAAATAACAATTATGTTTTTTTTAAACATTATATAATTAAAGAAAAAAACAATACAATATAATAAATTAAAAAAAAAAACATTTGTTTTAATATAACAATACAATAAATTAAAAAAAAACTATATAACAATACAATTAAAAAAGAAAAGAAAAAAATTATAACATTTGTTTTTAACATTTAAATATTTAAATTTCTTTTTAAATTTTTAATTTTTAAAATTTAAGTATTAAAACAACATTATAAAAAATTTAATTTTTTCTTTTATTTTGTTTAGTTGCTTTTATTTTATTTTGTTTATTTTTATTTAATTACTATGTAATGTGAAATAGAAATTTGTAATTTTCAAATATATTAAAAGATTATATAAATTTATAAACTTTTATATTAATTTTTTATAATTTTAAGTTTATAATTTTTTATTTAATTGCTATATAAAGTAAAATAAATTTTTATTTTATTTTATTTTGTTTATTTTTATTCAATTGCTATGTAATGTAAAATTAAATTTTAAAATTTTAAAATATATTAAAAGATTATAAGTTTTTTTAATAAAATCATTGCCTTAAAAAAATAAAATTTAATTTTAACATTTGTTATAAATAGTTAGTAATTTTTTTTGTTTTTTTTTAAATATTAAACAAAAACTAAAGTTTGAAAATAATAGTTTATTTTTTAAAAATTGTTTTATACAATTTAAACACATTTTTAAATTTTTTATAAAATGTATTCAAAACATATTATATAGATATATATACATATGATTTATAATATTTTGTTTTTAAATGAAAATTTTTATAGTTAATTTTAGTGCTTTAATTTTAAGCTATTTAGTTTTAGAAATAAATTTTGTTTATTAAATTTATTTTATCCGCATTATTTTTCCATTAACTAATATATATATATATATATATATATATATATATATATATTATCAGGAAAATGGCATCAAAAAATATTTATGTGAATGTTTCTGCACCTAGGGCCGCAGCTCCCAAATCTACAGCTGCAGCTCAACGCACTATGGATACAACTCTCAAATCTAAAGTTGCAGCTGGACGCACTATGGACATTGTTGGACGCAATAAGGACATTGTTGCACACACTAATAAAAGTCAAGAAAGTGGGGCACCAGGTTCATTAAAGCTTATTTCTGATTGGAAGAACGCCGAGGAAATAGATAAAACCGATTTCTCATGGTATCTTGAAGACAGTGAAATGGAGGCTGATATACACATCTATCTAATTTGTGGTATGATTGACTTAAATGAGCCATATGATGTGATGGGCAGAGTACGAGACATATGTATGGTCCCAAATACAAACACTATTTATGTTCTTGCAAGGAAGGCTCAAAAACATGAGAAGGTTAGATATCGTCTATCAATCGTCAAGTATGACACAGATGAAATATCTTCAAAATTTTCTAAAGAAATATCAAGCAACATTGCAAATAACATTGTAAGTATGCTTATTTTTATTTCCTCTATGCATTATTGTAAAGATGATTTAATTTTTTATAAATTATTGATCATTGACATGTTTTATTTTGTTTCATAGGATTTTGTTTCGAGTCTTTCAAACATGTTTGAAGGTATTTATATGTTGGTGCCAAATGTTATGGATGTGATCAACACTTTCCACAAAGACAAAGCAGAGGAAAGGAGATTGAAGCAAAGAGTAATAGCTCGTGACACTGCAACAGTACAAAGAGGGGATCAACCAAGAGTCACTAAGGTGGGTCAATCTAGTAAAATTAAACATGTTTCTTTTGAAGGTGTCGAACATGAAACATAAAATTATGATAGAATTAGTGAGGAGGAGATTAGAACTGTTGTGCAAAAGGAGAAAACGGATCAGACACCAAAAAGAAAAATTGCCAAAGATGTCTCTCTTTTACCTCATGAAGGAGAGTTTGTTTATAAAAAAACTGATATGTTATCCAATAAGACTAGGAAATCAAATATTGGTGAACCTGTAAAGGTCGTGAGCAGCAGTGAAGAACAAATTGAAAGCTCTCATGGAAGCAGAGAAATCATAACACCAGGTGCTGAGTTAGAGGATGGAATTATTAAAATAAAACAAAATGCTATTCGACAAGAGTTGAGGAAGAATAAATTAATTCTTGGTGGCCAAACATTTGAGCTTAATGTTAACCAATTTTATGGCCCAGATGAAGGACAATATCAATATCAAATTAGAAAGGCCCATCACCTACATGTACATAATCTGAAAACATTGTTCAGGTTCAATCCATATGCGCATGTGGTGGATTATGTGGTTCTTGTCGATCCATGTCAGGTTCCCAACAAACAAGAATTTGACAAGGCAAAATGTTTTGATTATAAATATTATGTAATTGGAGGAAACCATTCAATAGAGGCTAAAAGACAATTAATTGCAGAATATCCCAATAACTATATTTTTCAAACAATGAAATGCATCATTTACGCTGGCTTAACAGAAATGGAATCAAAGTTATTGGCATGGGATCATAATGCAGATAATGAGTACAGAATGAAAATGACTTTCATCCAAAGGGCCAGATTTATTCATAATGAATTCATAGAAAAATGTCGTGGGGATAAGACAGAAGTTAGTGTAGCATTTCGAAAGGAATGTTTAATGGAAACAGGTTATCAAATTGATGAAAAAAAACAAAAGATGGAAAATTGAATACAAATCTCTTCAGAGGCACATATAACATTTTTCAGTTGGCATTTAGAATTGGGGAGGTATGGGATTTGATTGATGAGATTTTTGATCGGTGGGAGAATATTTCCATAAAAAATCAGAAGGTTAGAAAGAGTAAACCCATAATATGTACCAACAGTAAGGGGGGTCCTGAAATGAAGCAGCTTCCAGAGGATATGACTATTACACCTTGGAGAACAATGCAAGGTGTGAAGGATGATAAATTAGTCAAATTAGTATTAGCCCATGTGAAGTCAGGTGAATTATCAATGGAAGAAATGTGTGCAGAATTTCAAAAGTAAGTTTCTTGAATTATTTCTTATTTTTCTTTCATTATAATTTTCTTTTAAATAAAACATAATGATGTTGGTAGAATTTGTTATACATGTCAATATATTAACGCTTTTAACTTGATTTATTCAGTCAATTTTTTTTTATGAAAATACAAGAACACATGGTTAAAATGTTGAATGAAGACAATTGGGATGATGTTGTATGCAAATACCCAGAAGCAAGTTCTACATCAACACTAAAAGAGTTTTATATTGCATTCAATAAGGTATGTTGATTTATAAATTCATTTTATTCATATTTAAACTATTTTTATTTTATTACTTATATATATATATATATATATATATATATATATATATATATATATATGTCATTAAAGATGTCGAAGAAGGATGGAAATGGAGTACCAGATACTTTCAAAAGCTTTATTGAAAAAATTAAGATGGAGAACATGAGAAGGAAGCATCTTATGAATGTTGAACTTGATCCTACTCTTAATCATTACATTTGGAATGGGCTCGACAGTGTCCAATATCAAATAATACAAGGTGACTGTGAAGACATTGCAACACTAATACCTAAAAGGGAACATGGCTTAGTTATTGCAGATATTCCTCATGGTTTCAATTTCCCAGACATTGAATATGATAGAGAACCATATACTTATCAAGATTTTAGTAAAGTGGTTACGGGTTTTCAAGAAGTGACAACATCACCACTTTGGTGATTTGTGACATTTCATTCAGACACACAGTTTCCAATGTTATTAACAAGCTTCAAGGGTAAAGAAAACTCAAGGATGCAACTTACATGGTAATATTTTGAAATTGTATGTTTGATTCCTCCTAAATTTTTTTATTCATGTAAAATTTAATTGAACTTTTACTATGTTATGTTACAGGCAAAAGTCAAATATTGTTTCTTTTGAAGATCAGCCTATTATAAATGATTGTGAGTTCATCCATGTTGAATGTTGGACAAAAGACGATAGATATAAGCATATTATTATGAATCGAGTAGATGGGAAGAGTCATAGTCAAGTATTGGTTTATGATGCAGTTGTAAGAAAACTAACATATGAGGATAAAGATGCAAAAGGAGATATAGTTAACATTTATAAAAAACCACAAGCATTGATTAACTATCTTATAGATCTATGTTCAAATGAAGGAGAATGGGTTTTGGATTTATTCTCAGGTTCAGGTAAGTTTTATTATACAAATTTAAATTTAAATATTGTCTTTTTTACTTTTTATGTCTCCATACTAATTTTTTTACTTATTTTTTTTGTGCTTGATGATTAAGTACAACACTAGCATGTTCCCTACTAAAAGGAAGAAATTGCATTGCCATTGAGAAAGACCTAGTTCAATGCAAATTTATTCAACAAAGAATTAATGCTCTTAAATTCCTTCCAGATGCGAAGCAAGAAGTTGGTTTGAGGAAAGGAGATTTTAATGAATCACGTGTGGAAAAAAAAGCAAAGGAACCTCAACCACCATTATATGGAATGATTGGAAAGGGACACTTTGGAAGATTTGCTGACATGAAAGATCCATTAGAAGATGACAATGATCAAAATGAAGAAGAAAATGTTGCGGAAGAAGCCATCAATGCTGTTCTAGATGATGTTGAAGATGTATTAGTTGATATTGTTGATGATGTTTAAGTTATGCTTGCAAACAAAGCTTATTTTTGAGAACTATTAATCAGTTTTATGTTGAAATTTGGTTACTGGAGGATAGGTGGTTCCCTAAGGCTTTGATCTTTGGCCTAGGGAAAAGTGTCCAAAAGAATTTAATTTTTCTCCTAAAGTGACTTTATAATTTTTATAAAGTCAAATCTAATTTTAAAGTGAATTTAAGTGATAAAGTTACTAAAGTGACTTTATAAAGTTATAAAGTCAAATCTAATTTAAAAGTGACTTTAAGTGATAAAGTTACTAAAGTCTAATTTTAAAGTGACTTTAATAAAGCCAATGTAAAATTAGAAAGGAAAAGTGACTTTGGAAATAAATGACTAAGTGGGTCTTTATTAAAGTGGGGTGAATTAAAAAATAGAAAGTGAGATTTAAATGAGCATTTAATCTTAGCCCTAGATCTCAATCTATTTCAGCCATTGGATTTAGGGATTCCCCAAAAGTCACTTAAGGTTAGGTTAAAGGAGGAAAAGGAGGAAAAGATCATTCATTCTTTCATGAGCAGATTGAGAGAAGGAGAGCAAGAGAGCAAGGGAGATTTCTGGGCAGTGAGGAAAAGGAGGCAGCAGCTTGGCACACTTTCCAAGGTAGCATTTCAGCAAGACCGTACAGCTGAGTTAGCACAGTGAAAGGCAGAATTTTTGGGCATGGTTTTCTAGAAAAGGAGGCCGTACAGTAAGGCCGTACAACAAGATTGGGCACAGAAATCGAGGCAGCAGAGGGCTGTTCCATACAGCAAAGTTCTGCTGTGTTTTTGGCACGAAAATCGAGATTTTGGACAGCAGCATTTATTGCTGTTTGCACAGATTTTGAGGAGGCCGTACAACTGCATTTATTGCAGATTTCTGGGCACGAAAATCGAGGAGGACGTACAACATTTATTGCTGTTCTGTTTTTGCTGTTTGCACATTTTCCGAGGTGGTGGTTAAGCACGGAAAACGAGATAAGTTGTAAAGTCTGTTTGCTGATTTTTTTGCTGAATATTTCTCTCACTGTAAAAAGCATTTTCCAGAAATAAGAAGGAGCTTTCGAACTGGTTTTCCCCAAGAGTTGTAGGGGGTTTTCCAGGGTCATGTTGACCAAAAATATATGTGTCAAAATGTGTGAATGACTGCTTTATGTGTGCTGATATTTATTTCTGCATTTTCCAGCATTCTGTAATTTTTCCAGAATTTGTGTTTTCAGCAAAATTTATTTTCCAGCTTGTTAAATGTATGGATATGGGAAAGGACATTTAACTATTTTGGAGTAATAAGGTGAAACTGAAAACCGGGGTGGGAAACTATAAATTTCTACATGGTCTCAGAGCTTGAGTGCTGAAGTGCAGTTTGGGACAGCAAAGAGAAAAATACAGCTTGCTGATTTTTCACTCAGAAAATTCCAGCAAGCTGATTTTTTCACAAACATAATTTTTACCTTTACTACAGCAGTGCTATTTTTCAGTTTTAGGACAGCAGGATGTCTTTGGGACCGAGGGTGGAGGATAGGTTGGATGGGCATACCAATTACAGTGTTTGGAAGGAGAGAATGCAGAGTATCTTTGAGGAGGCGGAAGTCTGGGACATAATGGTGCATACCGCACAGAACCCTGTAAATGTGCCTACTGATGCTACTCAGTTGGAAGCATATAATAAAAAGAACAACAAGGGTAAGAGACTGATTCTAGACGGAATCAAAGACCATTGCATTCCTCATGTGAGAGGAAAGAGAAATGCTCATGAGATGTGGACAACATTGACCAACCTCTACCAGAGTACCAATGAGAACCGAAAAATGGTCCTGAAGGAGAAGCTGAAGAACATTAAGATGGGTAAGACTGATAGTGCAGCTGGATATCTCACAAAGATTACTAATGTGAGAGATGAGTTGGCAGCAATTGGAGAGGCCATTCCACCCACTGAGTTGGTGCGGATTGCAGTGAATGGCCTCCCCCGTTCATGGATGAACTTTGCTGATGGGGTTTGTGCACGTGAGACCCTTCCCACATGGGAGAGGTTTTGGGATGATTGCATTCAGACAGAGATCAGGAAAGGTCAGCTTGGGGCAGCCAAGCCAGTTGAGCAGGATGAGGATGTAGCACTGTTGGCAGGACACAAGAAAGGCAAAGGGAAGAAGCAGGCTTCCACAAGCAATGGTGGGGGCAAAGGCAAAGGTAAAGGTAAACATGATAACACATAGAAGGACTATTCCAAGGTGAAGTGTTGGAATTGTCGGAAGATGGGACACTATGCAGTTGTGTGTCCGGAGAAGAAGAAGAAGAAGGGGAAGAACCAGAGCATGGCAGCTTCAGTAGAGGGTTCTCCCAGGTAGAGGGAATTTATTATGAGGAGACCTTCACTCCCATGGCTCGATATACTTCGATCCACTCCATTATATTGATAGCTACAGAGATGGGTTGGAAGATCCACCAGATGGATGTGAAGACCACATTTCTCAATGGCTTCATATAGGAGGAGGTGTACATTGAGAAGCCATAGGGCTTTGAGGTGCATGGGAAGGAGTCCCATGTGTGCAGACTGAAGAAGGCCCTTTATGGCCTGAAGCAAGCTCCCAGAGCTTGGTACTCCAAGATAGATACATACTTGCAAGGGATGGGTTTCACAAAGAGTGAGGCAGATCCGAACCTTTACTATATTGTGATAGGTGAGGAGCCTCTCATTCTGGTGCTGTATGTGGATGACTTAGTCATTACAGGTGCAGAGAGACTCATAGAGCACCGCAAGAGAGATCTTGCGGCGGAGTTTGAGATGAAGGACATCGGCTTGATGCATTACTTTTTGGGTTTGGAGGTGTGGCAGGAGGAGGGGCATTTCTTCCTGGGGTAGGGGAAGTATATTGTGGACATCCTTGGCAGATTCCACATGGAGGATTGTAAACCCATGTCGACACCGATGATCACCAACTGGAAGAAGCTTCATGCTTTGGATTCCGAGTTGGTGGATCCCACATTGTACAGACAGCTGATTGGTTCCTTGATTTATTTGGTCAACACTAGACCAGATATTTGTTTTGCAGTCAACACGATGAGTCAGTTTATGTGTGAGCCTAGGAAGGTTCACTGGGTGGCTACAAAACACATTTTGCGGTACTTGCAGGGGACAGTGGATTATGGTTTGGACTACAGGCAGGGGGATGGAGTGAGATTGGTAGGTTACACTGATTCTGATTGGGCAGGTTGTGCTTCTGATAGGAAGAGCACTTCAGGGCGCTGTTTTAGGTTGGGTTCGGCAGTGGTGTCATGGTTCAGCCGGAAGCAGCAGTCAGTAGCATTGAGTTCAGCGGAAGCAGAGTATATGGCAGCCAGTCTAGCTAGTTGTGAGGCCATCTGGCTTCGCAAGATGTTGTTTGGCTTATTTGGTCAGCCGTTGAGACCTTCAGTGATTTATTGTGATAATCAGAGTTACATTAAACTCACTGAGAATCCAGTATTTCATGACAGGTCAAAGCATATCGGGATCAAATATCACTTCATCAGAGACTATGTTCAGAAAGGAGCTGTGAAGCTTGAGTATATTCCCACTGATGAGCAGGTTGCAGATATTCTTACCAAAGCCTTACCACGGGCAAGCATGTCTACTTCAGAGACAAGATGGGTGTGGTGAGGAACACCTTCCTCGGTAAGAGGGAGTGTTGAAATTTGGTTACCGGAGGACAGGTGGTTCCCTAAGGCTTTGATATTTGGCCTAGGGAAAAGTGTCCAAAAGAATTTAATTTTTTCTCCTAAAGTGACTTTATAATTTTTATAAAGTCAAATCTAATTTAAAAGTGACTTTAAGTGATAAAGTTACTAAAGTCTAATTTAAAAGTGACTTTAAGTGATAAAGTTACTAAAGTCTAATTTTAAAGTGACTTTAATAAACTCAATGTAAAATTAGAAAGGAAAAGTGACTTTGGAAATAAATGACTAAGTGGGTCTTTATTAAAGTGGGGTGAATTAAAAAATAGAAAGTGAGATTTAAATGAGCATTTAATCTCAGCCCTAGATCTCAATCTATTTTAGCCATTGGATTTAGGGATTCCCCAAAAGTCACTTAGGGTTAGGTTAAAGGAGGAAAAGGAGGAAAAGGTCATTCATTCTTTCATGAGCAAATTGAGAGAAGGAGAGCAAGAGAGCAAGGGAGATTTCTGGGCAGTGAGGAGAAGGAGGCAGCAGCTTGGCACACTTTCCAAGGCAGCATTTCAGCAAGACCGTACAGCTGAGTTAGCACAGTGAAAGGCAGAATTTTTGGGCACGGTTTTCTAGAAAATGAGGCAATACAGTAAGGCCGTACAGCAGGCCGTACAGCAAGATTGCGCACAGAAATCGAGGCAGCAGAGGGTTGTTCCGTACATCAAAGTTCTGCTGTGTTTTTGGCACGAAAATCAAGATTTTGGACAGCAACATTTATTGTTGTTTGCACAGATTTTGAGGAGGCCGTACAGCTGCATTTATTGCAGATTTATGGGCACGAAAATCGAGGAGGACGTATAGCATTTATTGTTGTTCTATTTTTTCTATTTGCACATTTTCCGAGGTGGAGGTTAAGCACAGAAAACGAGATAAGTTGTAAAGTTTGTTTGCTGATTTTTTTGCTGAATATTTCTCTCACTGTAAAAAGCATTTTCTAGAAATAAGAAGGAGCTTTCGAACTGGTTTTCCCCAAGAGTTGTAGGGGGTTTTTCCAGGGTCATGTTGACCAAAAATATATGTGTCAAAATGTGTGAATGACTGTTTTATGTGTGCTGATATTTATTTCTGCATTTTCCAGCATTCTGTAATTTTTCCAGAATTTGTGTTTTCAGCAAATTTATTTTCCAGCTTGTTAAATGTATGGATATGGGAAAGGACATTTAACTATTTTGGATTAATAAGGTGAAATTGAAAACCGGGGTGGGAAAACAGAAATTTCTACATTTTACTTGTAATGTTTAGACTCTGATATTTTATGATAACAACCCTTTTTTTTGCAAAAAACATGTGATTGCTATTATTTTTTGACATAAAATTCAATAAAAATGTTATTTTCTTAAGTTTTTTTGTTAATATTCTCCCAAAAAATTAGTTTATTTAACATGTTTTTTCCAACAAAAAGTCTGTAAAAGTGTATTTTTTGCATTGTATTTATATTGAAAAATTGTATTTTTTTTGTCATATGGTTCAAAATATTGGTTTTTTAGCGACAATTTTTTGATGTGCATTGAAAAATTATTTAACAATACATAAACATGTAGAAAATATAAGCTTTAGAATATTGACCCTTTTTCCATCTTTTATCTATGTGAAAAAGTGAAGATATCATTACAAGTTTTTATTTTAAAAAAAAATATTTTTATTTATTTTTATTTTTAAAACACAAGTACATAAATGCACTTAAAAATAAACATCTCACAAAAGAAGAAGACATTAGAAAATCTATAGTGTCAAAATCAATCCTATAAAAAAACATTGGTGATGATACACCACCACTATTCAAAATCGACATAAAAAACATCACATTAAAAAAATAAAATAAAAATAAAAATATATATATATATATATATATATATATATATATTAAAGTGCCAAAAACATGCTCAATTTTTTTTTTTGTTGATTCTGCATCACCACTTTTTCAAAATTAGGTGTTTTTCTTGATACTTCAAAAAGTAGGTAACAATGAGGCTACCTATTTCATCGATAACATTGTTTATCACCTCTAATCTGATGCTCTCTAGGTTGTGACACATGTCCCTTCTCAATTGCACTGAACTTCATGTAAGGACCACCATTTTATTTCTCAGCTAAATCTTGAGATCTTCCCCACTTTGGTGTTTATTTTCCTTTTACCTTCTCATTTCCCTTCATGTCACATTTAGGCTCAAATTTTAGCTTTGACTGCTCATAACAATGCTTCAATTTACAGATGGCTTCCTCTAATGATCAAGCCTCATAAAACTTAATATGTTCTCTATATGTTGTTGGAAATCTTCTGATGAATCTATGACTCTTAGCTTTTTCCACCTTGAGATATGGCACATACCTCAATAGCTCCAAGAATCTACTAGCAAACCCATCATCTTTCATAGAACCCATATCCATCTCATAAAACCTAGTAGCACTATCATCATAGTACCTCTCCGATAGGTACTTTTTCTTGAATATACTCTTGAAATCATCCCAAATCAAGCCTTCTTTCTAAATTCCCTCGACATTCTTGATATATTCCCACCAGATATCTACTTTCCATTTAATACTGAAGGTGAATATCTTGGATTTCATGTTCTCTAAGTAGCTATGAAATCTAAAGAATTTCTTCATTCCAAGCAACCATGCATCTGCATATTTTGGCTTCTTCATCTCTCCATCAAAAGTAGGAGGAATCACTTTCTTGAACTCTTTACGTAAATACCCCCTCCTCCTATAAGGATGATAACAGTGATGACTATGATGATGTCCCTTGGATGAGGAAATATAATGATGCCCATACATACAGGTATTCATGTTAGGCGTATCTAGTGATATGCCACCTCTGACTGTAACCCCTCTATTTGATCTATATCTTGATCGAGATCTACTACCATAGTCTCCATTAGTTTTCTCTTCCTCTTCTTGATTGATTCTTGTATGTCCTTCCTTATAAAACTCTAGCAATCTCTGAATAATTTTTTCATTAACCTCTACCTTCTTATCCTGATATTTCTTGATCCTCAACCAAATTGTTATTTTATTCTTTCAAATTTTGAGATGTTCCCTCAAGATCCTCAATGTATATGCTATCCCTGGAGAATACTTTACTTCTTGTTGTCTAACTGACCTATACGAAGTGTCACGGGAACTGTAATTTACCTTTTTTCTTATTATCTTTGATTCTCATTTTCCTATAAGTATAGATTGGAAGATAAATGAAATAGATACCAAAATCATATCCATACCTCAGTGGTGTTTAGGGGAGGCTTATCTCATATGCAAGGTCAATCCACATTGGCATGTACATGTATAATCATAAGCATTTACATGTAGTGACAACATCACTACAACATCATATATGACCATACCTATTGTATACCATAATCCCATGCATGACAACAATAACCTTAAAAACATGAGACCTTACCCAAGGAGAGTGAAGCCACACTCTCATACTACCATGTAATTTCAAATATGACCCAAGGAGAGTGCAACCTTCTTTTATAGCACCATGTAACCACCTCCTCCCATATTTATCCACATCCACTGGCTTTCCTGGGCTAAACATGAGTTTGGGGTCACTATCATATGACTCAACCTCCTATGTGACCTTATGGAAATGGATTCAATAACATAAGACCATACTGACTTCCCTTAGGTGCTATAGGACCCCCAAGAGTAACCCAACCCCTCTAGGTGTCCAACCCTTGAGATAACTCACCCTTTCCTTGACACAGAACCCTAGTTTCTCCCTTTCCAAGGCCTCCATGCAACTATTGTTTCCAATCACTCCCATAGGCTTCCATCTATGTGACTCTGGCATTTTTCTACCATTATTGTGTGAACTAATGTAATAATTAAGGCTATTTCCAAGGATGGGGATTAGCCTCGATGTAGAAAGATATGAAACTTCTATAAATCATAAAATACATGAGGACCATGTTTGTAAACCAAAACTGAAACGATGAATTGACTTGACCATCCCCACCTGGGACTTGCATTCTATCAAACACTTGGTAGATATGCAACCTAAAGGTCATGACTGCAAGTCTGTTCAGAAGGGACTGGAAAATTATTTGAGGTTTAACAAGAAGGGTCACTACCTTCTCCCATTAGTTGTCTTAGTACTAATTAGGTCTTCATTCATTATTCAAACATTTATGAGTGTAAACATGAAAAGAGCCAGGAATACAATATATCATAAAACCATGATTATAACCAACGTATAACCAGATAAATAAAAATAAGAAAACAAAAATTAAATAGACATAATAACCAATAAATTTCCTTACCAAAATCAAGAGAAAATTAGCTTTTATTAAACATAGGAAAATACCAACTAGGTTTGGTACCTCCATGTTCCACCCGACCATATATTAGTTGAGCCAAATATCTCTTCATCCCATCACCATCATTTCATATTCCAAGCATGAATGTGGAATCTAATGGGATAACCTAACCAAAGAAAACCAAAGGAATCTAGAGTTTAAACAACCTCCACCCTCTTCATACCATAATCACACCTAAATCGGTGTCAAGATCACAAAACCTGACCAAGCATGGATGCCTCAAAATTTCTTCACCATCCTTAAGGAATTTTATTGTCTCCACCCTCAATATTTACCATGTGTCTTTCTATTACTAGTCAAGGGATTCTTAGGCCTTTGGGAATTTTCCTGAGACCAACTCACTGTAGATTTTGAAACCATCGCAGAAATCCAAAGCTTAAAACATAGAAAAATCCCAACATACCATTGCTATCTAGAAATTGAAATGCCATACTAAAATCCACTATTGAAACCTAGGAAAATCCATGCTAATAACAACAAAAGAACCAAATACAAACATGCACATACAATGCATGTCAAAACCAACTAGGAAATCACACATGCAATTTTTTACCTTCAGGTATTCCTGCTGAAGCTACTTGATCCTTGCCTTTCTTTTCTTTCCTTTTCCATCTATAATTTTCCTTTCCTTTCTATGATGTTCTTTTCCTTTCCTTTATCCTATTGGTGCTTTCTCTCTCTGAGAAAAATTCTACCTCTAACCCGATAGAATCCTACCAACTAATGCTCTGAGGTATTTTTATTGATCAGGCCTATAATTCTGCAATTTTCTATTATTTTCCTCCTCACATGCAACATGTGACCTTTCACCTTCATTTTCACCTAATTTCCATTATTCTCATAAATAATGTGCCAAAAATACCTTTTTCCTTTCCAAAGATTTATTCATTATCTTCTCCAATTTCCTTTAGCCGTAAAACACAACAAGTGATTCTCAGTAGTATGTTTTTCCCAACATTCAACTTGGAATAATTTTCCCTTACCCATGGTCTTATTTTACCTTTATTAAATTTTATTATAGAACTTGTAACCCAAGGTTATAATAGGTATTTTCCTACCCATATTTCCTCTCCCTAGAGAGAGATGATCACAATAGGGGAAAAGGTTGGCCGAGATGGTGAGAGGAGAAAAGCCTAACATAAAATTGTTGTTTTTGGAGCCTATTGGAGGAAGCCTAAACGAGTATTTTTTCAGGTAAAATTCCTTAGTACAAGACACTTTCAATCGAATAGCCATGATGTTGGCAAGATAGATATCTTATTGGACTGGTTGCAATCATTGTCACGGAATTCTATTGGATGTGACATTGGCTCAATATGGTTGTGGAAACAAGTTCTCATTTGTTCGGAGGAGAATTATTTTTGCCACTATGGTTTTCGTGGTAGACCAAGTTAAAAGATGTGTTAAAATGCATTTTTTGTAATAAGATTGTGAAAAAAAATTTCACAACTTGACAATAAAGGAGCCTAGTGCTTAAGAAAGAGCTACTGGAATTGTAGTCCCTCTATTATATTACCAGTCTTGTAGTTGTATTTTTCAGGAGCTAAGAAAATATGAATTTGGTGCAGTTATTACTACTTTGGTTATTTTTATGATTAGAGAGATAGGTGCTCTCTGAGTACTTGCAGAGGTACTATGATATTGTGAATATAATTTATTGAAAATGTTATTATTAATGTGATTATGTTGGATTTGTTAGTCACATGCCATGGGTTTCTTTCAATGGAGGTTGTTAAAGCACCCAAGGTGCTTGTTGTTGGGAAGATAAATCGCTTATACAGTGCTTTGATAGCTGATAAACCACCTGCAACTAAAATTATTCCATTAAGTGACCGTAATTTCAAATAATAATTGGCAATTAATAATAAGTCGGTATAGAATTTTTTTTTTGTTTTAATGAAATTGAAATTAAAAATTTAATATTTGGTAACTATATTTTTTTATGATTATTGATAAAACGTTATTTTTTTCGCTTATCGATATTTCTTGGAAATAAAATCATTCATATTAAAGGGAAATGATTCCCTTTTGGTTGTTCTGAGATACATTTCATAAGTAAAAGTTAATGGTGAACACCAAGGATTAAGTTATATTTAAGGGGGGGAGTATGTAATATCCCTGAAAGCTTCATATATGTTGGCATTTACAAGATTATTATTTAATTACCATGTTTAATGTTGAAGAAATAGTCATCCATCAAGAACCTTTGTGAAATGGTTTGTAACTAATCATAATAAAACCAAGAAAATCTTTCATGTATGATGCATATATAATATGGACGAGGATGGTTTTATATGACATATTTTACATTACTTCCTTTTGAGATAGCTTGTGTTCGACTATGTGCTTGTATATTCAATCAAGAAAGGCACATCACATTTTTCATTCGAGGGTTAAGATTTGTGGATTAAGAGCTCACATTTTTATTTTATTCCCATGTATATGATACAATAATAGAGAAAATCAGTATCACAGAGAGATGCATGATGAACATATTATAAGGGAAGCTTCCACCAATACACTGGGTGTCATTCCATTGGGTTTTTCCTTTCAAATATTTTAGGTCTCTATGAAATGAAATATATTTTAGGGTAGCACACAATAGAATACGATGGTTGAAACATGCTTTTGTGTTGGATTAGCTTTGGAAACGAGTATTGTGGCTCCAATTAACGGAGTATTTATTACAATAGATAGTGAGATGAAAACGTTATGCATACTATTCATGGGAAAATATTTATTTTTAATGCAGATACTGGGATAGGCTTTCCCTTGTTACTTATTCAAATATTGCCTTAAACTACATGTCATGTTTTGAAGGGTTTTTTCTTCCCCGAGGCTACCTCATTATTCTTCATAATTTCTATATCTATCATATTGATGCACCAGGACATGAGGAATGCACATGAGACTTCATGGATATTGTGCAAAAGAGATAATTACTCATGTTATTATTCTTGAAGGTAGAGTTTGCATACGAATAGTTCTCCTTATAAAGAAAATAAAGTTTTCATATTATTAAGAAAAAGGTGCATATAATATCATTTACATGAAATATTAGCCACATTATTTTCTTAGAAGGACTGCAATGTAAAATATAATTTAATTATGCTAATATTTTAGAAAATAATTCATATGAATTATAGTGCATGAAATGATAAGAATGAATATTATTTTCTTAAAATATTGCATATGAAATTTCTGTATATAGAGACAAGGACACATGTTTATTTTATTGAAGATATTATGTGTTTGTATGCACAGAAGTAATGGTTGTTGTGTTAAAAGAACACATAATCATATGCGTAGAAACAATAACCATTACATTATTTTTATTTTAAAAAGGATGTGTTTAGATATACAAAAAGAAATAGCTATTGAGTTATATTTCTTAAGGAAGAAATATGTATTTCATGCTCAAAATAATAACTATTGTGTTAGAAAAGTATATAATTACATCCACACACAAATAATAAATATGGTGTTATATTACTTTTGGAAAAGAGTATTTATTTGCATGCACAAAGATGATAGTTGTTGGGCTAGTTTATTTTGGAAGAATAATATGTACCTACACAAAGATAATATCTATTATGCTAGTTTTCCTTTAAATAATTATGGGTAGTTGTGGGAGATTTCATTTTGGAAAAGAATATGTCATATGTAATGAAATAATAGTTATTCTGTTATTATCTTTGGAAGGATTTCCCTCTTCTTGCGCGAAGAGATGGATATAACCATAGAGGTCATTTTAAATATCAATGTACTCTTGTGAGTTGAGGAAATAATGTATTTACTTATCTTCCTATAATGCATTTGATGCATGGATAGAGGAGCATGCCTTGGTAATATTAGCTATTTTACTTTATGCATATGAGATTTGGACGTATAGACATGTGTCATAGGATCACAAACTGATGGATAAATAGGCATATTGGTGAAATTATGTACTTCTAATTAATACATGTGGAAGAAAAAGGAACACTAAAAGATGTTTGAAGTATAAATATTAGAGGCTTATTATTTGAGATTGATAAATGTTTTATATAATCATGATGTTAGAATATGATTACAGTAGTAATTGTAGGAAGAGATTGTGACTTAGGCGAAGGATGAATTTTATTTATAATTATGGAAGGTAATGAACTAATGGTTAATGCAGATTGAGGGATTGTGAAACGTGGGATAATCCACTACAAGGAACAGCCGGACTGCAAAGGCATCGTTCTTGAGGAATTATGGGTAAAGGATACCATCATTAATGTAATGGTCTCAAACTAGTTATGTTTTATTTTATGATGATATTCTTGTTTAAATTTTTTAACAATGGCCAAGGGATAGACACCCTTACAATCCATTGAGTGAGGAGTGAACACCCTCACGAAATATTTAAGAAAATAATTATTTACTGGTTTTTCCCTTTGGGGTTTTCAGGGTATATCGATGTCCATTTATTTTTTTTCTCATTATGCCATTCTAGTGATGTTGCTCTATTACATGATGTTGACACTTGCATCATTAATTATGTGATTAACTAGTCTAAATAAATGGACAATGATAATAATATAAGGCTACAATAGGGAGTTTTATGTTAATATGCTGTAACAATGGTTGTTTTTTTATGTGACTTGCTATTCCATTTCTAAATTTACTATATGTAATGGCGATGGTTTTATATAATTGTTCGATACGGAAATATTCAATAAGTGGTTGAGAATATTGCATGCTACCAAATTTCGTAAAATATTTCTAATCGTATTTATTTTTACATGAGGTTTATGAGGATATGTTATAATTTTTTTGTCATTTATTATATATATATAACAAATAAAAATAAAATCTAAAGATTGAAATATTGCTTAATTTGTATAGATTCCTTTGATATACTTAGCTAATCTATTTTATGAAATGTTGTTTTTTTATTATAATTGTTTATAAACAATATATAAAGAGTCATAATAGAAGTCTACTATTTTATAATTTTAGAACATCTCAATAGAATATAAAATTAAAATATATAAAAAATATAATAATTTTTTATTTTTTATATAAATTTATCTTTGTAAACCATTAAAATAAGAGTATAATATTTCAATTATATATATTTGAATATATATGTGTAGCTTAGTCTTTATTTATACCATAAAGACTTAAATTATATAGAAATATATATATTTTATAAATTATTAAAATAAAAGTATAATATTTAAATAATATATATATATATATATATATATATATATATATATATATTTATATATATAGTGTTATGATTTATTATGTGTCTCTTAATTTTTTATTTATATAATACATATTTAAATTATATAAATTTATATATTTCAAAATTGTTATAATACAAGTGTAATATTACCATAAAATATAAAATTTGAATATATAAAAGAAATGTGTATAAATTAAAAAAAAATGTTTATATATATATATATATATATATATTTCAATAAAATATAAAAGTTAAATATATATAAGAAATTATATACAGTAAAAAAATATGTTTTAATTTTTATAAATTAGGTGACTTACAATATAACAATTCAATGAAATTAAAAATAATTTAGTTAAAAAAAAACATGTTCATGTAATTGTGTCCATAAGTGCTTTATAATTCATGGGAGAGAAGTTGTGATATAAAATTACATTTAAAAATAATAAAATAATATTTACAATAATAAATTAAAAAAATTTAATATAAAATTAATGTGTGTCATGAATAAAATATTTCAATTTCCACATTAATTCTACATCAAGTTTATATACGGAGATAAAGTGATTAAGAGTAAAACAAACCTAATTTACCTGTTATTATGATGGAGGTGTATAATTTATTCATGACCTAATATGGAGATGAAAAATGGTATATTACATTTAAAAATGATAAAATAATCATATGTGTTAATCAATAGTCATAAGCATTTATAACTGGAAAAATATGCAAGTTCTACTTTCCAGCACATAGCCATTATTAAATTCATTGAAACAAAAAAAATATTTATACCAAGTTACCATTACTTACCAATTACTCTCAGAATTCATGATCACTTTTATGCAAGCACTCAAAGAATGGTTGGACAACTCATATAAACTCCATGGAAAGTACCCTCAAAAACTCAGAGTGCACCTAGCTCTCTAACCATCAAACTGTCAATAACTGCACTAAGTGCATACTAATCTTAACCCCTACTAAAGACATCCATAAAGGTACTTATATGAGTAGTCAAAGAGATCCTCACTCTCTAATCATTGAAACGATCAATATCTATACCAAGTGCATATTGTCTTAGCTGCTGCTAAGATATTCACAAAATTGGTAAAACAATAAAGGAACTTACGCTTCCTTTCTGAGCACTAGGCTCATTTCCTATCAAGATGTACAAAAAATTCTTAGATAATTATATAGAAAATTCATTTTCAACACACCACATAAATTATTTGTTAATGATTTCTTCTATGAGAACCATGGTGTGTAAACGAATACTCCTCACAAGTGATGGGAGCTTGTTTTATGCAACCAAATTGAGCCATTTCCGTATCCATATAGTTCTTTGACAAAGACCATAATAGTTCTAGTTTGGAATTCCACTACAAAACAAACTCAAGAATTAAAACGATCACACAAGGTCTAATATAGGATTCCTCTTGGTAGCATCATGCCTATTCCTTAGACAACATTTTTGGAATAAGGAATTACTGAGAGGGGGGTGAATCAGTAATTGTATGATTACCTGAAATTTTATTTCAAAAATATTATTACTTCATACCTCTACCATCTGTTATTTGTGAGAGAATTCATTCGTAAATAAGTATTCATTGCAACATGAGCATTGATATGTTCAACAACAGTTCTCAAGATCAGCTTACACACACATTGACACAAGTATTTTTCACGTGGAAACCCAAAGGGTGAAAACCACCAATTTTTTATTGATTTTAAGATGTAAACTAAGCGCCCACTTAATTACATCATTTTTTTTGTGAGAACCCACTCATAGGAGGCATCGAACCCCTTGGAATAGCAAGCATAAACTTTCCAAGAGGTGCCAACCTCTTTATAATAGGAAGCACCAAGTTTCCAAGAGGCACCAACCTCTTTCAATGTAGGCCACCACCTTCTTTTCCACTGTTATCCTATTTCATACAATATTGAAATTAAAAGAAAGGAATTTACAAATAAGATAAATACCAACCCACTGTGTCATTGAATGGAATTCTAATCTCGACCCTCTGATGAAAAACTGACTCCTCCATTCTTGTATAGATAGACCTTTTGTAGTCTACACAACATAACATGTTATCATAATTTTTTTGTCTCACAATGCATTCTATGTTGCTTCTCCCACAACTCAGTCTATTTGCTCCTAATCACCACTCTACTTCCTCCCAACAAATCCTTCGTTGCTTCTCTCATAGCTCAAGATATTTTCTCCTGATCACCACTCTCGTGCCTCCCAACAACTCCTTTGTTGCTTCTCCCATAGATTAGGCTTTGTGCTCTCTCACCCAACACTTCCACAAGACTCAGTACACAAATTTTTTTACAATACTCAATTGCTCTCAATTGAACAGAGGATTTTGTTGGGTTTTTTTCACAACTGTGCACTACGCAATCCTACTTATTTCATCGATAAAACACCTCACTAACCTAATTATTTACATTAATTACTCTTATGCCTTTGTGTCTACATCGTGAGATATGTCATAGATTTAATTCATAATAATGGGCTTCTAAAATATTTGCAGTCTCATCATGTACCATTCAATGCTAAGCCTTCAATTCACTGTCTTTCTACTCACATTAAAGGAACTTTCCATGCTTGTTTCTTTCCCATCGGAGCTAGAAATTATACAAGAATGAAAACTTTGCTTCTCCCTTTTCATTGATTTACAGATATGAGCACAGGATGAGAATTTTCTATTAAATGAGCCAGTTTCCTTGATGCATTGTTGCAGGGCTTCTTCTCTCCAAATATAAACTATGAGATAATGCATTCAAAACTCAGTTGTTGAACCATCCGTTCTTATTTAATTTCTTGTACTCCTCGGTTGGAAACATGCAATGCCATAATAGGCGACTATTCATACCCCGATATAATTGGCTCCCTTTTTTAACCAGCTCTGTTCCCTTATTTCTTCGACCTCTCTTGACAACATGCCTAATAGACATCGGAAGCCCCTTATATCGTAACTTTTCGAAATCCATTTGACAGAAGTTATGATATTCACATCCTTGAATACACCGACCTCTGATAAAAATTCATTTACCAACACATGGAAACTTCTTATTTGTGACACGTGTCACATATATTTGGCCTACTACGGCACGTAATAACATTGAATTTTCATGCCACCTGTCATGTCATAATACCACATGATGGTGCCATCAATTGCCACTACTACTTATCAGAACCAATATCATGTCACCATTTGTATTGTTAGAGGAGAGAGAGGAGGACCAACCAGACCTTGGTTTCATAGCAGAATCCTTTTTTGTTTTCCTTTCAACATTTCTTGACACTTTTCAACGCTATCGTTCTCACTGGATATCGTAAATTCTTCATTTTTTTTGTTAAAAATGTTTTATATTTTGATATCCTGAGCCTATGATATTCCGATATCTGATCATCCTCTTCCTTTGATGTTTCGATATCCGATATCCCTCTTTCTTCGATTTTATAATATGCCGAGATGCCTCCTGCAACAATATTCCGATATCCTGATTTTCCTACTGTTCTGATGTTTTAATATCATGGACCTCTGATTTTTTGATATTCGATATGCTCCTTGCTCCAATATTTCCTCCTTCTCAAGGCTCCAAATCCCTGAACTTCAACAGACCATATCTTTTGATCCAGGAGCACATTTTTGAACTTCCACATACCATTGGAAAGCTCTTCCAGTGCAATTTCCACTAGGTAGGGTATGATGTAGGCCTTGATCACATTTTATAACTCTTAGGTGACTGCAAAATCTCTTCGACACTTTTCTTCTTGACCCTTCTTCTTGTGCTTGGAATGTTGGGTGTTTAACCACCATATTCATCATTTTATGGATTCTTACTAAGCTTGCTACTATGATGATTCTCTACTAGAAGCCTACAGATATAAATTGATCACCATCCACTCTTACTAACATTAATGAAAACACTAACATATCCACCCATTTTCCAAAAATCTCCCCCTTTGGTATTGATGGAAATACCTTAATATCCCCCTAAGGCTAGACATGGCCTTCTCCAATATACTATTCTCCCCATTTTTCATCAATGGAAAAGAGTGATTTTTGAATACTCCGCTTGAACCATTTCTTTCTACTCCCCCATGAGTCCCACATGCTGAGTAGCTACCACCCCTTACCAAAATTAAGTCATTTAGAGGGTGGTTTCACAACTCCTATCTAGTGTCTGAGATATTCGAATGGTTCTTTTTCCAGTGGCTTGGTAAAGATATCTATAAATTATTCTTTAGTGGTCACATACTCAAGTATGAAAAAATTGGTTACAACTTGTTCCATTAAAAAAATAAACTTAATCCGAATATGTTTTGTCTTTGAATGCATGATTGGATTATTATAGATACCGATGGCGATTTTATTATCACACATGATTGAAATAGGATTAGTCAACTGTACCTTCATATCATTCAAATTTTTCTTCATCCATAAGATTTTCATTGAGTAGGTGGAAACAACAATATATTCTCTTCAACAGTCGATAAAGAGATAGAGGCTTATTTTTTGATGACCCATGACACTAAGCATCTCCCCAACAAGGAGACTACACTTGAAGTTATTTGTCTATCATCAAGACTAGCAGCCCAATAAACATCACTATAGGATTTCAAATTAAATTATTTTATCTTTGTATACCACTGCCCATATTTTATTGTCCGTCGAAGATATTTAAAGATCCTCTTGACAAGAAAAACATGACTTTCATGAGGAAAAACCTTAAATATGGCCACAAGTCCTACAACCTGCATGATATATGGCCTCGAAAATTTAAGATACAACAAGCTTCCTATCATGGATCTGTATTATTTCAGATTTACTAGAGGCATCTCATATTCTTTGGATAGTTTGCAACCTGTAACCATGTGTGTGCTTACTAGTTTGCAATCTTCCAACCCAAACTTTTTTGTATTTTCTCGAAGATATTTGGATTGGGAGATAAATACTCCTTTGTGATATTAATAGATTTTCATTCCCAAGAATAATGAAAACTGTCCAATTATGGACATTTTAAACACTATTTTCATAAATTATGAAAATTGATACCCAATTTGTTCCACGCGCTGCCAAATATTACCTCATCCACATACAACACTACAATTAGTATATGGTCACCTTCAGCACTTATCTACAAATTACCATCTACAATACCCTTTCTAAAACATTTCTTCTCAATATATTTATCTAGGCTCTTGTGCCAAGCTCTAGGACATTCTTTGAGTCCATATAGAGCCTATTTTAGTTTGTACACAAACCCTTCCTCTTTGGTGAGCATAAAACCTTATGGCTACTCAATGTAAACTTCTTCCTCTAGATATCCATTGAGGAATGTATACTTCACATCCATTTGATATACTTTTTTGTTATTCTGACTCACAAAGGATAGAAAAATTTTGATTGTTTCCACTCTAGCCAATGGTGCAAAGGTCTCCTCAAAATCTATTCCCTCTACCTGGGCATGTCCATGCAGACAAAACGAACATTTTTATTGATTATTTTACCTTATTCATTCATATTATTTTTGAAAACCCATTTGGTACCAATGACATGTTTCTCTTTAGGTCTTGATACCAAATCCCAAGTATCATTCTTCAATTTGGTGAAGTTCCTTATTCATTTCTTTCACTTAGAATTTTCTCTCAAAAGCTTGATTGAGATTCTTGGGTTCAATCTATGATAGCAGAGTGAAATTTGCATAGATTAGACTTCCAATGAGTTTTCTCTGGATTTGAACACCATGTCTTTGGTCTCCAAATATCTGCCTTTCAGAATTCTCTTTCTATACATACCTAGAGGGTGTCTTTGGCTTCAAGTTTTTGTTTCATTTCTCATGTTCAAAATTTGATCCTGCATCTTCTTTCTCTGAGCCCCCCATCTTTGAAGTTGATTTAGCCTTAAAGTTTATCTATGCTCTATAGGATTTAGGTTTTCCGCCCATCTCATCCACTATTACATCAATGCATTCCTAAATATTTTTGTATTCTTGTTATAACATTTAAATCCTTTACTCCAAATAGAATACCCAAGTAATATTCGCTCATCGACATGAGAATAAAAATTTCCTAGATTCTTATCATTTATTTTGATGAGGCACTTGCTTCCAAACACCTTAAGGAATTTAATTGATGAAGGTGTTCCCTTCAACAACTGATAGGTATTTTCATTACTATTAGGCATGAGTTGAGTTTTGTTGGAAAAATATATTGTTTCTTGTGTTGCTTCTCCCCACAAGATGTGTGAAATTCCTGCTTCATCCAACATTGCTATGAAAATTCCTTGAATTATCATATTCTTCCTCTCCACCAATCGACTTTTACTTTGCATTATGGCCACTGAGTATTTACTTTTCATTTCATGTTTTTCACATAATTACTAAAACTCTCTTGAGATGTACTCTCCTCCTCTATCTGATCTTAAAATTTTTATCTTTAATTATTTCTCATTTTGTACTTGAGCCTTAAAATTCTTTAAATGCTTGAATTCTTCTGAGTTTTCTTTTAGAAGAATAATCCAAGTGGCCCTAGTGAAATCACCAATGAGAAACATGAAGTAACTTTCCCCTTTTAAGTTATTTTGTCTAGTTAGGCCATAGATGTTTGTGTGAATGAGCTCTAGAGGTTTGGAAGAGAAAAACTCTTTTGTACTTAAATGAGTCTTAGTTTGTTTGAAAATATTATATGACTTATAGATGGAGTTATTTTTCTTTGAAAATATTGGTAATCTGTTCATGACTCCCATCTTGTTGAATTTTACCAAACTATCAAAATTGATATGCCCTTACCCCTTGTGCCACAATCGTGCTTCACTTGTTTTTCTTAAATAACATTTGATCATGGAATCGTAAAAAACAAATACATTATTGTGGGTTCTAATTTCCCTTCCCAAAAGTTTTTCATTCTTCATGTTGTGGATCTCAAGTTCTTTTGATCGAAAAGTCACATTAGCCATTATCACACATTTGGTGTTGGGTTGATAGGGCCTATGCCCAACTTCAAATATCACTTATTGAACAAACAAAACCCACTATTACCGACCCTTTCGGCAATGATCTACTGCGTAGACCAAATTCTCACCCGAGGAAATATAAGGGGATGATAGAACAGAGTTTTTGCATCCATAGGGACAATGGAGTGTGACTTTAGAGTTTATTTTCCTTTCAATAATTGATAGAGCTTGACATAACATATTTACTAATTATAGATTTTCAGTTCGATAATTCTATTAAACTAACTACCAGACTACGCGATCTTATTTTAACAAGCATAAAACAATGTAAATAAACTTAAACAGGACTTTGTGATTCAATTATAACTAAAAAAACATAGATAACATAAGATGAAATTAAAGAAAAAACATAAACTCAAAACATGGATATGTCATCAAGATTCTTTCATTAATTGTCAAATTTCCCCAATAAAATCTATTCCACCCTGCACACTTAGCTACAAGGGTCTGCGTACTCAGCTACAAACTTCCTAAGTTCTCTGCACACTCAATTACAAGAGTCTTTCCTTTAACCCAACCCACAAAATACATACTAAGGAAAATATTACATGCAAGTGGATCACATAACCATCATCTATTACTTACCTATCAAGAATATCTTAGACTCTTAATATATTCTTTACATTTACAATACCATGGTCAAAAAACCATGGGAAAAGCTCAATGTATGCAAAATATTCCCGTTATTTTACAGAATAAGGGGCTTTGACCCACCTCAAATCCCTAAGACTCTAACTTAGCTTCACGGTGTGCTCTCCACTCCTCGATCTGCAGAGTCATTTTAAAAATCTTCTATTGAGGGGTCCTTTGTCCAACATGCCCCTGACACAAAACTATGAGTCATCCCAAGTCACTCTACTGGTGCACCCTTGATCTATGCTTTGATTCTGCTTAAGGAATCCTTCATAGGAAGAACTAATTTTCCGCATTGCCACTCTACTTATTAGACTTCACTTAGCAAATTTTCAGTCGTGGGCTCTGTAATTTTGAGCACAATTTCCTTCTATGTATGGTGCAAGAGCTTCAGATTCTTCTCAACATTATGTGATACCTGACTCAGTTTATCCTCACATGGATGAGTTCTGGCTGTGATAAGTTTCTCCTTGATGTGCATCTCATCAATATCTCCTTGCAACAATTCACCTTCTTGGAGACAGGTACGCCACTAGATTGGTGATAAGTTTTTTGTCGTTACCTTAATCTAGTCCATCTTCTCTAAATTCTCATGGACTTCCTTCTCAATTTTTGTATATGGGGGTCCTCCTGCAATCAGGTCCATACATCCATAACTTCTTCAAAAAAATTAAGGAATTCATGTACAGTTATATAAATCCTATCATGGGCAGCCTTGATCTCGGCTGCATGCTTCTGTCAGACCTCTAGTGGAGGGGAGGGCTCCAATTTTATCTGCAGCTTGGCTATATCCATCTACATCCTAAGGCACAATTGGTCTACTTTAGATTTGGAATCTTTTACTGTCATTGCGATTTATGCCAATTTTTCCTATGGGGTAGTTGTAGCTTGAATCTAGAGCTGAGGTAGGTCGTTACAAGATTTAGAGATGACTTCCTCCAACTTCTATCTTTTTGTAGTCGTTGCATCACACTCCTGCATCACTAACTATTTTTCCTTGGCCATCCTTTGTCTTTCTTGCATAGCATACTATATAACCGAGAGGGTGTGTTTCTCTCTAATCTTAAATTATTCATTCACACCTTGGGTGTAAGTGGCAATATGATGCATATGTTGTCCTTGATGGCAACCTACCTGATGAAGTTGATCGCAACCTACTTGATTAATTCGATGATAACCTTCTTGATGAGTTAAAGAGGAGATTGTTGGCAAGTGATACAATGTGTTGACTTTGATGGAATCTGCTTAATGAAGTTGTCCTTGATGGAAACCTACTTGATTATTTGCCTATGATAAGCAACCTATGTGCTAAAGATGTAAGAGTGATGTATCTACAGATCAGTTCAGATGTGACAGAGAAAATAATTCCAGTAAGTGCCAGAAAAATGATAAATATAATATGTCACAATGTATATGCTAATTTTGTGAAGGCAAACCACGTATATACTCTACTTTTGTGAAGGGAACCCGCATATACATTCAGGGTTAGCATATACGCAGTTTTTATGAGGCAAAGTTGCGTATACACGCGAATACGCATGCTCAAAGTTGTGTATGCCTTTTGTGCTCTAAAAACTATGATACCTAGGGGCATTACCATGGTATTGACCCATTGTATTGAGCACTGGATTATCTATTTGATCCTGTCCAGGAATACCATCGGAAGTTGTGTGGTTTTGGCTCATGGTATTGATAAAGGCCAAATCTATTTAAGGAGAATAAAATCATAGTGCAAGGGTGTGCATGAGTAAGGGTTGTGAATGAATAAATCTCTCTAAGGAATATCTGCATGGATGAACTCTGTTCTTAATTGATAGGTCTAAATCTATGATGCACCTATGAACATGATGAAGGTTCAAGATCTCTAGATCTAGAAATGGTAAATCTCAAGGATGATTTGAAAAGAAGTGAAGAAGACCTGGCGCAAACCTGTTGAAGAGATTGAAGAAATCTGGGTAAGTTCATATATCTGGTCTGTTCTGCAAAGTTTATCTTCTATAGATCTATATGCAGGTTCACTTCATGAAAAGCGCGTGTATACGCGGGTCTGCTTAAAGAAAAGCGCATATACACAGTTAGGATTTTTCCTGAAAAATGCACTGAAGTATACGCGGGTTAGTCATATGAAAAGCGCGCGTATACGCGGGTCTAATTAAATAAAAGTGCGTATGGTATTTGATCTAATGATTGCTCAAGGTTGAATGTGTTCCTGCATATCTATTCTGAAGTCTGGGTTATATCTATTCTGGTTACAGTGGTCTCACTATTCTGTTTGAAGCAATGGGCAAGGTATGATTGTTGATAAGTGAAGGGCTGTGTTGAAGCTGTTTGATCTAGTTTGAAAATTGATGAAATGTGGTCTGCAGTGGTGCTAAGGGTTGAAGCCTTCAGTCAGGGGGTTGTAGCTCCCTTCCAGGAGAGGCTGGTAAATGAGTTCAAGGGGTTGTAGCTCCCTTCCAAGAGAGGCTGGTAAATGATTTCAGGGGGTCGTAGCTCCCTTCCAGGAGAGGCTGGTAATCAAGAGAAGGTTGTAGCCTTCTGCAGGTGGGTGCCTGCATGCTGGTTTGAGTCTGCGCTAGTACATGATTGTAAGAAGTTTTCTTTGTAATAAATATTGAAGACTGAGACAACGGCAGCGGTGGTTTTCTCCCGAATTGGGTTTCTACCTAAAATCCTGGTGTTCATGTGTGTTTCTTATGTGTGATGATTATTCTATTCTTTCTGCACCTGTTTACTGTTTTCTGAAACATCTGATGAATGAATAATGCAATGATCTGAGTTAAGAATTAATTACATAATTAGATCTCTCGACATACGCAGCTCAGAAGATATCCACGTATATACGCTAGTTTTGTTCTGTAAATTAGCGTATGGGTTTTGAGAAAAGAAAAGTAAAAATTTTATCAGTTAGCTCTAAATACTGATTCACCCCCCCCCCCTCTTAGTATTTCTCCCAACATGGTGGAACTTGTGTAGTGTATGGAGAGGCAATGCAACTAGATTAAGCCTTGTATTTTTCCAATGAACTGCCTGCTTCATCTTCTCTGTCGTATGAAAACATAGTGTGCTCGAAGGGATTTCCACCGCATGAGTATTAGTTGTAATCTTATTTTCTTTGACTATCGTGCTTGGATATGCTTGTGCCTCGCTCTCTTGAGTCATGCTTGCTTGAAGCCTTGTTTCTTGACTCGTGCCCCATATATGTTCAGTGACATTTTTAACAGTATCTCTGATCTCATCAAGGTCCCCCTCAGTGAGGACCATTTCTTCTAGGCTGGTGGACCGGTTGGACTTCACTCTATTCCACACACCTCCACTCTGTGGCCATCATCGCTTAGTTGTAAAAGGTGAGTGGGGATCTGATGGATCTGTAGTTGTATCATTGCCTTGAGTATCATCCCCTCCCGTATCTGGATCCTCTATTTCAGACTCAACATTTTCTTCAGTCTCTTTACTGGTCACAAATGTGACTTTCTTGTGTGGCTTTTGTTGTCCTTATTTCCCTTTGGAGCAGTGGATTTCGCACCACTCATACCTTCCCACCCTATCATTGTGCCTTTAGTGGGTGGAGTTAGCCAATCGTCTCGACATTCACTGACTATGGATGTAATGACTTTGGAAAAGATGGATGGGGTTTTATTTAACCCAAAAGGAATAATTGTGTACCGAAATGATCCCCATTCAGTAGAGATGGTGGTTTTTCTTCTAACTTCTGGTGAAATCCTGATTTAATTGTATCTTGAGAACCCATCTATAAAGGAGTTGGCCTCCTACCTTCCCACATTCTCCAAAACTTCATCAATGAATGGTGTTACAAATGGATCATCGACACATGCATCATTCAACTTTCTAAGATCAACAAAAATCCTTATTTCTCCATTACTTTCCTTTTCCTGGACCACCATAGGGCTAACCCCTCCAAACTATTATGTTGGTTCAATAATTTCAGTGCTAAGCATCTCTTATATTTCTTCTCGCACCTTTTATATATATATTGGGTTTAGAAAATATGGGCAATGATTGATGGGATTCACTTCAAGCTTTAAAGTGATATGCATAACTCCCAAACCTCCTACAATGCCTTTCAGTTTTGAGAACTTCATTGGGAAGAAATCTTGTTATTCATGCAACAATTGAGTGACCTTTCTCACCGTGTCATTGTCGCAATAGTCCCCAATATTCATGAACTTGGGCTCCACTTCTAAGCTTATGTTGTCTTGCTGATTTTTGACAGGTTGTGTGATGTCTGGCATCTCTAATTTAAGACCAAAAACTTTCTACTATTCTTCTAATTAAAAAATATTGATATTAAGTGGATCCTCCTCACCTTCTTCCACATTCATATTGTAACATTCTCAGGATTGTTCCAACTGTGTAGCCCAATTAGGTTGTAAGAAAGCCCTTGGCTCACCAGTAATTCAGAATACTCGTACTTTGACTTCTTGCAGAACATCATTAATAAAATCCCATCCATCGGCGAAGTTATAAGTTAGTAAGAACCCTTTCATCATCTCATACCAATCTATGGTGCCATGGAACAAATCTATTTCAAGATACCACTACTAAGGAATCATATCCAACGTATGGAAGAAGATATGCACCCATTCAGGTTGAGGTTCTTCGCCCCACACTATAGTTTAGCGAAATAAATTCTCACGAGGATCATCATTACCATTGTGCTTCTCTGTGATCTTAGTGTCTACATGACCAAACCTGAGCCTTATCAACCTAAAAAATCCCTTCCATCCTCCTAAGATTTCTCTATGTGCACCCCACCATGGGGTGGAGTGGATCTCAAGATGAAGTCCAAAGTTTCATATCCTTGTTCTTCAAGTACCTTCTGCTCAACATATTCAAAAAATAAGACAATGTTCTAAATTCCATCGTAAAAAGGAAAGTCACATACCTCTAATGTGACATAGTGCAGTGCTTTGGTATCATTGTTACACCGCCTAGTAGAGAATTCATTCAAGCAGTTTTTCTAGTGCTCCAATTCCTCGTTGGATTCTGAAACACGCAAAATATTTCCCTACCACCATATTATATCGTCGGTGGTTAAATTAATCCAATCTTCATCTTGCGTACTGATGTTGTAGATATGATCAATATTAGCATCACCATATTCATGATGGACATGTTCTGTATAGCACACACATTTAGAGGGGCCCAAAGGCACAACGACCCTAGTACCATTCTTTTGAAATATCATCTTTCAACTTTTCGAATTGAGTATAGCATACATCTCATAAGCCCAATCAAACCCAAGAAACACAGGATACATATTTCTATCATCAACAATCTCAATAAATTCACAATCAGACAATACACTTGCACCATAAATATCTACGTTTATTCCATGTACTCGACCGATAGCAATGATTTTCTGTTGATTTTCCAACCTTAGCTGAATCAAAAACCATTTCAGCTTGGGTCTCCCCATCCGTTCCCATGTTTTTTTTTGGAAAAACATTGTCATATGATCCAAGATCGAGGATTACTTGATCCATTTGATAATCAATTATCTGTTTGTAGACCTTGTGAACTATGTGTTGTTCCAGTTGTTTATCTCCTTTACCAGTGCATTTGATCGATAAACTCTTCCAATCCCTCCATAGAATTTTGATCCATGAGAAACTTCATACATGTATGCAAGAAATATGTCAGTCTGGATGAATCAACTTCTTAGGATTTAGTACTCTCCTCGAGTTTTGTTGGGTGTAGTATAGGGTCTATAAATGTACCAAAATTTAATTTGTCAATCCAGAGAGTTCGTGAACTTTGAGACGTAGCACTAGAAATGACAGAGAGAGTCCCTAGTAACCTACAAAAAAAATTCTAGTCTATCTTGCAATTAATCTCGAAAATAAATGTAATACTGTGCTGCTGCGAGAAACACCAATCCAAACAATTAAAAGCATGCGAAAAAATAAAATCAATAAATGCAAAAGGAAATTCTAATTGCAAGTAAATAGAAAGGAAATCAGAAATGGAAATCAAGCGGTGTTGGCACAATAACGAAAAGATTGTAAATGCTGGAATAAATTCAAAATCAATTCAAACTATTCTACTTTCACTAATTCTGCCTGCACTAATTCTTCCTGTGTTGTTGTATATTATAACGTGCTTGCACTGGTGCAAGAAAAAAACTTCTTGCACTAATTATGTGTAAGATCAATCCGGAAGTTAAAGGAAACCATAATATTAATGAAGAATTTATCAATTCAAACATCTAGTTTCCGTATTATAAACATCAACTCAATAAATGTAAAAATCATAGATTTAAATTTAAATTAATATATCTGGATTAATTTACAGAATTAGATTTAGAGCTCATAATGGCAGAGCCGATCTCATGGATTCATACAATCTGGACGGCGCAATCATTGTTTAAAATATATTAGGTGCAAGTATAATTAATAATGCAGCAAATGAAATAGAAACAAATTGCAGCAACTCAAATTAACCTTAAAACTAAATTCACACAGCAAACGAACAAGGATTGAAATGCTTTTTAAAATATGAGAGCAGTGTTGAGCTGGTCTGGTGGCCGACCCAGCCAACTTGCACCCTCTTTGAGTTCCTGGTTCACACAGAAATCGAAATCATTAGATGCAATAAATGAATAAACAAAGTATGAATAGAAATTGCTTCAATTCATTAAAAAAACAGTCTTTTACATAATGCAAACATCAGCTAATCCTAGCAAGTAGGAGAAGCATTCTACACTGGAATCCACATGTTGCTACATTGGAAAAACCTCTCATCCCTTCTGCACTATGCTTTCCTATGCGTGCTTCTGCCCTCTACTTAATTTATTGACTAAAAATTGAGTCCCAAGGCTTGGAGCCATAACTCTTCTTTTATAATTTTTTACATTCCAAACTTGGCATAAAACAAGCCAATCCTTTGCAAACATCACAGGGATTGAATCCCAAATAATTATCATTAATAGAATATGAGTACAACCATTTCCATACTGAAATAATGGAGATTTACCACAAATTTCACAAATCTGGGCATTTTCTAGAATTCTAGAAAAGTTGGTATTTTTAACAAACTTCCTTCAAAGCCCCATTCGTATCTCCTTAACCATTACGAATTTTGGAAAACGGCCCAAAAAATACTCAATTTCCTATTCTGAGAGAAAAACCCATGTTTCAGAATTATGATATTCACTATGATCGACGCGGAAATCGAGTTGTAAATAAGCAGTTTGGAAACTGCTACAAATTCAGGGCTGTAGCATTAATTATTCTCTAAATATAAATCTGTATTACCTGGGTGCATCTTGGCTTATGTGGAAGTGTTAAAATGACATTTTCATCAGAAATCTCTTTCAAATTCTCCCAGAAATGTGTCAATGTATCAAAGCCCCAAATTGGTGGGGGCACGCTGTAAAACTTGCACTAGTGCAAGTGCCCTAACTACACTGGTGCAGGCATGCTGTAAGAACTAAATTGGTGCAGGAATCTGTTGCACAATGTAGGCAAGTAATTATAGGTTCAAAACATGATCAAATCAACTTTAACCTACAACATACAGACCGTTATTAAACTTCCATTAATGGTTTTTTAATCCCATTAAAACAAAAGAAATAACAAATACTTGCAACAATAATCATTTAATAGAACAGTAGCATGAGAGATTTTGAGTGAAAAATGAGACAAAACTGAGGCCCAACATCCCCCCATGCTGACCATCTTGCATGTCCTCATGCAAGAAAATCTTGTACTGTTACTCCTTTGCAAAAAACAAAATTAGAAACATGTATAAACATTCATAATGTTGTTCCTGCAATTATGCATGATTACATTTCCTACACTTGATAAAGCTTGCTCTTAAAAAAAGGCTCTTTATTTACTTAAACTAATTTCAAGATAACCTAAAACGAAAACTACCATGGAAAAACTAAATTGCAAGGATGGTGTTATTACTTGAGAAAAATAGACAACTTTTAAAATTTTCAAAAATAATATCTCAGAGGCATCCGTAATCAAAAGTTTCACTTTAACATCCTCATTATAAAAATGAGAGACACGATTTAACGATATGGTGTTATAGGTAGACATAGTAATACCTTCCCATAATGATTATTTTACCATTATCAATGTATAATTAAAGCTTCTCTTGTCTGGGCACAGTGAATTACCAGCACTAAGGGTCCCCACGTCCATAAAAATCATTCCAAAAAGATAGAACTCCAAAGTATAACAACAGAAGGATTTTAAAGATGTTCTCAAAGAGATTGATAGTGAGTTCAAGGAAAGCAAAATCAACCAAATAAATTATAGTGTAGAGTCAACTTTAATACCACAGGCATGACCCTGCTGCCAGCAGGCGTCCATAGCCTCGACAGGGATACCTTTTAACCTTATGAAGTGATTTTCTCCCACCTATTAGATATAGATTCAGAGTTATTTATGAGCATTTACTTTTTCTCTTTTTATAATTTAATTGAAGGACGTTGTCTTGGCTTGGTAACCAGCTAACGATAATTCCATTCACAATAACTAACAAGAATGAATGAGCCAGCTCACGATGAGACCTCTCATCTTCCAGTTTTCCAACTGAAATCCATTACCCTGGCTTGGTGACTAGTGCGGTAATGTCATTCTCCTTAGGACCCATGATCATAGTAGGTCGGCTCGCAATGAGACCTCTTATCCCTCAATTGATTCATTTATGTTTTTTTTTTTAACTCTGATTATGATTAACCTCAGATGGATTACTTAATAGGTGGGGAAGCAAATCTACTCCTTAAGAGTGCAGGATGGCATGAAAAGTTTTTAATTACTATTATTTATTGGTTGGTCATGCTACCCTAAGAACTTATTAAAAAACATCTCATATAATGACCAAAAAGATTCCTTGAGTTTATCATGCTAGGGTTATTTATGAAAGATTATTAGATTTTTGTAGGCGTGGTCCACCATAGGAGGTTTTTCATTGGTCTCTTCGAAGAGGAATTTGAAAATATTTTCTAGATGATAGTTTGTTAGAATAAGAGAAATTTATTACATGTAACTTATAACAATACATATTGATCCACAATCATAGTCACTTTAAAAATATGAAGCATTAAGTGTAAAGTACTTTTGACAAGTTTTACCATGAGAATGCGTAATAATAAAAATTTCAGAAGCTGTGATTTTATGGAATCACAAGTTCAAAAGTGTTGTTATTCATCTTTATTCATTACCCTACCCTATTTTTAAAGAGAGACATATCACCTTTAAGTGTAGGCATACTTCCAACGAAGCCATGTGCATAACAAAATTCTAATTATACTCACACTTAGTTTTAAAGAATAAACTTCAATACATACCAAAGCGTGAGAAACCAGTTTCTTTAATTGACATGGTACCAAGATTTTTTGAATGATGAATAAATAAGATGGGTTGATGGCTGCTTGAAACCAGGATTCAATGGAATCCACGTATTTATGATTCTCCAACTGATGTAAGTCTTCCACAGTTTGATATTCATTCTCCTGTAAGCATAAAAAATCGGGTGAAGGACAAAAGATAAATCCGTCAAGTTCAGGCTCAAATATTTCATTTTCAGATTCACAAGAAAGGTTGAGATAGATTCTAGGCTTTGAGTTTCAACAACATTTTCAGAACAAGTTCCAACGAAAGATTGATCCTCAGGTGGTCTTTGAATTAAATCTTCCGGGGGTAAATGTTCTGTGATAATAGGAGAAGTTTCCAAATTCATTCACTTTCCCAATATGGAAGGTGTAACATCTTGTTCAATATGGGAATCATCAGAAAGAATAGGAGGTTCAAACTGTTGTGCAACTTGATGGTTTGGATTAGGGTTAAGATAAGGTTTCACATGCAGCTAGGAACATGGAGGAGGATAACATAATGGTGTATTGGAAATAAATTGTGATTGTTGTTGGTGCTCATATAATTGAATTTGCATGGGAGATTTCCCTAGAGAAAAAGATCTAAATGATTCTTGAGGCCATGGAGATATTTGGCTCGAGGATGAGGGCCAAGGAGAGGGATATTGCAGCCATAAGGTGGGGTATTGAATCAAAGGAGTATTATAAGTTTTCCATGGAACTGTAGGGTTGTAGATGTGTTTAGGAACCCGTTGGGGACAATAAATATTATTCCAAGTATTAAACGATGATGAGTTTTGAGTTATACATGACGGTCGATTTATTCTCTTACTTGATTCCTTAAATACCTGTTTAAAGCCCGGTAGTGATGGAAAATAATTTTTTGAATGATTCTCCTTACATTTCTTCCGTTCTTCCTGCAAATCATCTAATTGTAAATTTAGAAAATATTTTGTAGCTCCTATTTTTGTGGTAGATTCCAAAAATTTAGAAGAAAGTTCTCGAGAATTCTTACCGATCTTGGAGATTCCTCTTGAATAACTAGTACAAAATTTACAAACATCATCATATGGTACATGAGAAACATCACCTACTCCTATAATATTTAAAGGTTCTAAAAATTCTTCTTTGATTCCTTTGAGTAGGAGTGTTTTCAAGGTATCTTTTACCAAATTCTTATGTTTTGATTTTTGGAGGTTGTATCTAAATCGCTCCACATAATCCTCCAAGCTTTCATTTTCCCCTTGTGTTATTCCAAAAATATCTTCACTGGCCTGGCAATAGTTTTGATATTTCTCCAAGAATACATTCTTCATGTCTTCCCATGTTTGAATGCAGTTCCCACCAAGGCTCATGAACCATCGAAGAGCTGCTCCTTTAAGAGTAAGAGGAAACACTTGAAACCTTGAGAATTAGTACAATAACCATATCCTCTACAAAGTACTTCAAACTCAAATAAGAATGTATCTAGGTCTTCATTTTCCAAACCATGAAATTTTGGTAGTGTAGATGGGGAAATATTATGCATTTCAGCCACTCCTAGATCTTTGATAGGAAATTCAAAAGTAACAATGTTTTCCATTTCATACCAAACTAAAAGAGGTTCTCCATGTACTACTTCGAGACTCCTTATTTGAATGTTTCTTCCGACTAATCAGTAAAATAGGTGCATTGAATGATTGATGTTAGCCTCAAACTCTTCATTGAAAAATGCCTCAAAATACCATTTTTCTATCTTCAACGAGACCACTGGTACATTTGTTAGCACATGAATAGTGTATATATATGTGTGTAGGGTGGGTGGGGGGTTATTACAACATTAAATAAAATGATAAACCTTAAAGAAAAAATGCAGGAAAAAAATAAATTCAAAGAACATAAAATTGCAAGAGAAACTAGGTGAAGGAATAGAAACCAAATGCAACAGGTCACCAAGGTCCATCCCCTAAGTGCCTCCCCGGCAACGGCGCCAAAATGTTGGGTGCAGTATAGGGTCTATAAATGTACCAACATTTAATTTGTCAATCCAGAGAGTTCGTAAACTTCGAGACGCAGCACTAGAAAAGCCAGAGAGAGTCCCTGGTAACCTGAAAAACAAATTCTAGTCTATCTTGCGATTATTCTCGAAAATAAGTGTAATCTTGCACTAGTGCGAGAAACACCAATCCAAGAAATTAAAAACATGCGGAAAAGTAAAAGCAATCAATGCAAAAGGAAATTCTAATTGCAAGTAAACAGAAGGGAAATCAAAACTGGAAATCAAGCAGTGTCGGCACAATAATGAAAAGACTGTAAATGCTGGAATAAATTCAAAAGCAATTCAAACTATTATGCTTGCACTAATTCTGCCTGCACTACTGTATATTATAACGTGCTTGCACTGGTGCAAGCAAAAAATCTACTTGCACTAATTATGTGTAAGAACAATCGAGAAGTTAAAGGAAACAATAATATTAATGAAGAATTTATCAATTCAAACATCTAGTTTCTGTATTTATAAATATCGACTCAAAAAATGTAAAAATCGCAGCTTTAAAAATAAATTAATAGATTTGGATTAATTTATAGAATTAGAGTTAGAGCTCATAATGGCAGAGCCGACCTTATGGATTCGGACAATCTGGAGGGCGCAATTATTGTTTAAAATATTTCAAGTGCAAGTATAATTAATAATGCAGCAAATGAAATAGAAGAAAATTGCATCAACTCATATTAACCTTAAAACTAAATTCACACAGCAAACAGACAAGAATTGAAATGCTATTTATAATATCAGAGCAGTGTCGAGCTGGTCTGGCAGCCAACCCAGCCAACTCGCACCCTCTTTGAGTGCTTGGTTCACACAAAAATCGAAATCATTAGATGCAATAAATGAATAGACAAAGCATGAATAAAAATTGCTTCAATTAATTAAAAAAACAGTCTTTTACATAATGCAGACATCGGCTAATCCCAACAAGTAGGAGAAGCATTCCATACTGAAATCCACGTGCTGCTACATTGGAAAAACCTCTCCTCCCTTCTGCACTATGCTTTCCTTTGCGTGCTTCTGCCCTTTGCTTAATTGATTAACTAAAAATTGAGTCGTTAGGCTTGGAGCCATAACTCTTCTTTTATAATTTTTTTACATTCCAAACTTGGCATAAAACAAGCCAATCCTTTGAAAAAATCATGTGGATTGAATCCTAACTAATTATCATTAATATAATATCAGTACAACCGTTTCCCTACTGAAATAATGGAGATTTACCATGAATTTCCCAAATCTGGGCATTTTCTAGAATTTTGGAAAAGTTGGTATTTTTAACAAACTTCCTCCAAAGCCCCCTTCGTATCTCCTTAACCATTACGAATTTTGGAAAACGGCTTGAGGCTTCCTCAATTTACTATGCTTAGAGAAAAACCAATGTTTCAGAATTATTAGTTTCACAATGATCGACATGGAAATCAAGGTGTAAATAGGCAGTCTGGAAACTGCTACAAATTCGGGGATGTAGCATTAATTATTCTCTAAATATAAATCTG